>JAGFMF010011427.1:1186953-1279766 GCA_019455555.1 Galemys pyrenaicus | reverse complement strand
AGTGTTTTTGTGTCTTTTGGGTAGATCCCTAGGAGTGGGATTGCCGGATCATATGGTAGTTCCATTTCTAGTAGACTGAGGAACCTCCATACGGCCTGATGTGAAGGAATTTTTATTAATTTTTATTACGGTCACTTTATCTCAATATTCAGTATAACCCTAAGACTCCCTAGTAATTCATAAAATCACTGATTTCCATGTCTGAAATTTTCCTACAGTGATCAGGCTTCAATATGTCCAAACTTGGTAAAAGTGATTCAGAGCATGCACTAAGAATTTCTAACATTCTCTGTTGATCATAGAATTATGTGTCCCTGACCATCAAGATCTCAAATGAATTGACCTCAATGCCTGTCTCCTATTTCACCTCTTACCCACTGTTCCTTAATCCTAGTGCCCCAATGTCTGCTAATCTTGCAATTCTTTGGTGGTATATATTTATTTTCTCTTTAGAGTTCCAATCACTGACGGTTAATTGAATATCTAACCTGTATCTCATTCTTACAGAAGGTGTCTCTTTCAATTATTAAAAACAAATAAACAAACAAAAGTCATTAGTGTTTTAATTTCCCAAGCAAAAACTCAAAATAACTGTTTTAATATAATCAGTATACCATTGATTCCAAAATAGCTCTTCTTATTTCCTCTTAAATTTATTCAAGCTCATTAATCTTAAAAGAGGCTGTTGTCTTGTGAGGATAATAATTGAATTTATTTTGCAGAAGTAAAAAATGTCATTTTTAAATATTCAATAAAACTTCTAATTTAGAGAAATTTATTAAAACCCAGATCTTTTAATTGAATATAAAAGAATATTAATCCTTAATTTGTAAGTATGCAATTTCTTCAGATTGCAATAGTCGTGGTTTAAACACAGTCAGCAAATATAAAATATTTGTTTAAGTTGACATTTTAATTTTCATGAGTTAATTTTAATTTTCACAATATTTTTCTGTCTGTTTAAGGATCATGTACTTGATATTTAAATCAACTTTTTTGGGAAGTATTTATATAATGGCAGATAAATTCTCAAGTTCCATGTAATTATCTATATAATTTATAACAGTACATTCAAACCATACAAAAATATCAAAACTATAAGAAGCTCTTATTTTAAGTGTGTGGAGAGATATGAATTTATACTCCTCATTCATAAACAGCATTGTAAATCAACATTATTTCAAAAATATCAGAGTATTTTCATTTTTTTAAACTTTATTGAGGTAATAATAAACTGAAAGAAAATAAGTGTTTTTCTTGGGTTAATTTTTCCCTGTGGCAAAGACAGCATATATAACATGACACAGAAACATGATTTTCAATGATTTTGTTGAATAAATTGCAAACCTTATGAATGTCAATGAAAGGAACTTTCTGTAAATTCTACATTTCTCTCTTCTATATATTATGGAAGTAAGGTCATATAGTAATCTCTATGAGTTTCTCTTTAAACCTAACTATGTGAAAAAAGTTTCTTTCTAAATAAATTGATCTGTTTCAGAGAATTTGATTTGATTTGATTCAGAGAATCAAAAAATTCATAGGACTAGGAATGAGATTTTAACTGGTTTTAGTGTATTGACCTCCGAGTCTGTTAGATGGGGAACTCTGGCAGAGGTCACATTGCTTCTGGGCTTCACCTAGGGCTGTCAGTCCCTTGACTGGATGGTGCAAGGCCACCCTGTAGTCATACTTCCCAGCCTACCTCAGGCTGCGTGCACTGCATCTATGAGGTTTAGCTTTTCAACATGGGCACATTCCTGCTCAGGCACAGTGGGTACAGTGCCCAGCTTCACAGTAACCCCAGCATGAAGGGCACAGTTAGAGTACTCTCCACCAATTTGCTGGAAACCATTGGTGGTTTGGACAGTCTGACAGTTGATAGCTAATAGCTGGTGATATGACTAGGCTCTGGCACCACTGTTAGAACACTGTATTGAGCCACCATTAGTATTTACTGGATATTATTTAAAAAACTTATATTAATTGCAGTAAAAAATTCCTACTTAATATTGATCCTACAGATAAGCACCATTATCACATTCATTATTTAGAAGCAGAAATGAGAGCAACCTCATCCCTTAGCCTTGAAAGCCAGAAAGAAAGGAGTCCAAGAAAATGGCAGACATTTCTTTTAATTGCATAATAGATAAAAACCCAGATTAGAATATAATTTGCAGAAAATATAAGTCAATGTCTACAACATTTGTGTTATGAGTATATCAGTTATACTTTATATTTTTAATGTTGTAGGTAGAATTCTATACCAATAATGGACAAGAAATTAATACCTATAATAGGCAAGTACTATATTGTCTGAAGGTGCAGTTGTAATGACAGGTTTATAACCAGATTGATTTCAACTGAATTAAAGATTTTTGTTGCTGTACATGATAATATGTATTCATTAAGTATATAATAGATCAATCCCCCCAGTCAGTAGGTTTGCTTTCTATAGTTACAGTGACCCACAGTGGAATGTTGTCTGAAAATATAAACCTACAATAACTTGAGAAAGAGAGAAACTACATTTGCATATATTTATTATACTATACATTTTTTATATTTTGTTAAAATTATTTATAAACTTAACTTTATCTTAGATGTGCCTGTATAAGAAAAAAACACACAAAAAAAACAAAAAACACAAAATGGGATGTATGTACTACTTGCAGTTCCAGAATCCACTGCATGGTTTTAAAATTTAAACCTCCCCTCCCCATATAAGAAGTAACTACTATTTTTATATATAATTATTTTCATTATGCCTATTTTTTTAATACTTCAGTATTAAGATATTAGTTTGATTCAACTGAAATGTTAACTTTTTATAGGGAGGGTGAGGTGTTTATTTCAATCTATTTTATATTTTCTTAGATTTAAAAGACAATGAAATGTCACTATTTCAATTCAAGTGCCTTAAAACAATCAAGGTAAATTAGTTGGTTAAGTTGCTAAAGGAATGTCATTAGTGAAATGATATTACAGATCGTTGAGCTATTTTTGGGTAACCATGACTAACTCTCATTGATATCAATAAATATGATTTGTATTAACAAAAATACATTTCCTCAGGAGTGTTGATATATTTTTGCCTTCAAACAAATTGTCTTAATGTTATGGATTCTACCAAATTATTCTAAATGAAAATTATTTTTAATGATCCAGATCTTTACTATTACACAAGAGATTTTTCTCTATACTATGAAGTATAAAATATATCATTAAAACAAAATGTCATATAAATTTATTAATATAATTTAGTTTGTATTTCAAAAATCACTTTTTTTTCGCATGATAACCATTTAAGAATTCACATTAAGAATTACATTTAAAAATTCACATTATTTAATGTACTTAATTATATTCTTAATCTTAATTATTTTTATATATTATCAAATAAGAAATACAAAATAAAAAATATTTCATTCTTAACTCAATATAATTAAAGCAGATGACACCACCACTGAAAATAATTTCATACTTCATACTTTTATATGAAAGTCCAGAAATAAGCCCACAGTTTTATGCACAGATAACTTACAACAAAAGAGCCAAGAGTGTGGGGAATTAGAAGTGTGTCTTCAACAAATGGTGCTGGAAATGTATAGTCACATGCTAAGCAATGAGATAACATCTCATTCCATAAACAAAAATTCAATTAAAAAAGGTTTAAAGCATTGAGTCAGACCGGAAACAATAAAATATATAGAAGAAAAGATAGGGAATATACCTCATGGTATTGACCTCAGGGAAGTCTTTGAGAACTGGAATTCAACAGCAAGGGAAACCAGAACAAAAATGAAGAAATGGGACTACATCATGAATTATTTGAACTATTATCCCTAGTACACTCATTTTATTATAGGTGATCTGCCAATGTGTGCCCTCCCTGGTAGCTCAAGGGGTTAAGGTGCAGCACTATGAAGCTATCCTCAACCACTGCAGCAGGAGTTTGATCCCAGGTCAGGGAGGGGACACACATGGCTCAGCAAACCTCTCCTGTCTCACCCACTGCTTCCTTCAGCATTGTATTTCAGTAGCTCCTCCTTCTCTGCTCCCCATTCTCTCTGGTGACTGCTCTCACCCACCATCTCTGGCCTGTATCTCAGTTCTTGCATGCATAAATAAACAAATCTTAAAAAAATATAAGTGATCTGTCATTTGACAGTGAGATGTCAATAAAAGTTGACATCTCACACCTTCATTTAATTATTTGTTTGCTTCAATGCACTACTTTCTATTTTGCATTATGCATAAATGTTTGCAGAATAAAAGAATAGGTGAACATTTGAGCAGGAATCTGAATGTCTGGGAACCTGATTTATATCTATGTTGCTATAAACATAGTGACTATGGTTTCTGAATTGGAAAATATTTTTAAATAAAACTTGAAAATAGACAACGTATGGTATATACTGCCTGAGATAGTATTTCAGTTTAAATATAATATGATGACTGATGTAGCTTCCATTTGACTAAGCAAAACTTTGTGGTTCATAAGCTAAAGCCTCCTTACTTTTAAGGTATATGTGCAAATTGTCTATGTCTAAATTTAAAATTAAGTGGGAAACAGTTAAATGATGTTTAGGAGAAAAGAACAAGAGATTCACTATCTAATAAATCTTGCTTAATATAGTTAAAGTGTTTGTGCATGAGTGCCTTCAAACTCCCATTATAATCAAATACACAGAAGACAATTTTCAGCATGTATATTTTCTAAGTCACATTTTGTAACCAAACTTCAACTTTATATATCTGTTTTTAGAGAAGAGTTCAAATGTATGAGATTTTTCCTTAAAATATACCAGTATATTTGATTCATAAAAGTTCAGTAAATATAAATGGAGATAAAATTTTGCTTATGTAATTAACTTATAAGTTGCAAAATAATTGTGTAAGAAGGATTGTTTGCTGTTTTTGCATAGTCATTTCTTTAGAGGAAAAGGGATTCTGGTCACATTGAAGTTTTATAGTTACTCTTGTCACTTTCAAATTTGAGTAGTTATTATTAGCATGTATCATCATACACCACTGGTAAAGAAAATACAATGTTTTTATTAGTAACTTATATTTACTTGGAAGACTAAATGAAATAATACCATGGATCAACTGGGTTTTTCATTAATACACAGTATATTCCAAAAAGTATGAACTTTTAGAAACAAGGTTTTTTGAGAAATAAATTGCCCAAAGTAAATTCATGTGGAATTTTCTAGCTTTGATAGGTAAGTGGTGTCACATTTAGAAAAACAATCACTCATCTCTAAAATATCTAAGATGTCTTTTCAATCTATATCTTGTAAAGAATATAGTTAATTTTCCACACAGCATGCAAGAATATGAGTGGGAAGGCTCTAAGAATTAGAAAAACAAGAGTTTTGTTCAATATTATCTCATTGTAACTTGATGAAAAACAATTCCAGTAGACATTAAAGGAATAGATATATTCCAGGAATTGTTTAAAGTCACAGTTTCATAGAATATATCAGTAAAAATTTTCAAGAATTTATCAGCACGGGCCTCCCTGGTGGCGCAGTGGGTGAAGCAATGCACTGTGAAGCAAACCACAGCCACTGCAGCACAAATTCGATCCCTGCTGCTGGCCAGGGAGGGGACCCACATGGTACAGCAGACCTCTCCTGCCTGGCCCACTGCTGCCCTTGGCAGTGTGTTTCAGTCAGTCTGCCTGTTCTGCTCCCGACTCTGTCTCTGGTGAATCTTCTCACCTCCTGTCACTCTGGCCTGTACCCCAGCTCTTGTGTGCATAAATAAATAAATCTTTAAAAAAATGTATCAGCAATTAGTTAAGTAAGGACTTACGGTATAGGGAGACATAAGAATCAGTTCACACTTCTAGGGCTAGTCTCACACAGTCTATTGTGACTCATGGACAAAGGAAAATAACGCTAATCACTTTCATTCTGTCAAAGAAGACAATCCTTCCAATTCTCTCTGACAATTCTCTGGAGTTAAAATGCATTCTCTTTCTATATGAGGGAGAAATATATATATAGATATATACACACACGCACACACAATCATGAGTTATATAGTTATTTAACTAACATAATTTTGAAAATCATTCTGAAGTTTGTTTACTATTTTTCAACTATTTTTTCTGCTACTATTTTCATATTATGCTAATAAAAGGCTTAATCCAGATTGTGGTTTCTATATGTGATTGTGTGACTCAAATATGCCTCATTGATTTGCATATAGGTGGTCACTTTATTCTTAAAAAGAGAGAGTGCATTCTTATCACCTTGGTTTTAAATTTGAGGTAACTAATGTTCCAGATATTAAATAAGTGCCTCGTCTTGTTTAAATCCATGCATTCCCAGTTTAACCACAAGCCCTGATAGTTGCAAAGAATCCTGCCTTTTTCTTCTTACACATTTGGATAATGGCCTCATGGATATCAAGATGTGCAATATTCTGTAAGAAACTTTGATATTCAAAAACAAATGTATTTCTAATAAGGTGACAAAATCATTCAGGGAAGGAAACTACAAGTGTGAAATTGAAATCCAATGTTTCTTCTGCAGACAAAATCATTTGAATCATTCTCTACATCAAGAAGATTAAGAAACAGGGCAGTATTGTTGATGCCAAAGTCATGTTTATCTGCATCGACTTTTCACATACATTTGACAATTTCCATTTTCTCACTCTTTCCTTTTCCAAAGAAACTATACTCTCACAGCTTTTTTTTTTAATTTTCACCCATGCAAAATCTTTGCTACTTTGCTATAAATCTTTTTCAATGAAACAGTTAGTAATTAAGCTATTGCTTTAATTTATAATGTGCTTTCAAAATAAAACCTTTCAAAAACTTTTCTTAGAGACATTTCAGTATATCATTTACTAAGTCCTAAATAAGTTGCTTTTAGTAGAATGTGTGCTTAGGATCATCTGGCAGTACAATTTTTCAGTTCCAACCATGTTGGACCTTTGATTTCTCCTAAAATATTAAGCTCTATCCAGCCCTAAAATATTCATACATGTCCTCCTCTCTTTCAAATACTTTCTCTTTTCTTATTCTCCAATACACTTGCATTCCCAATTTAACTTCACTTGAAATTTTACTATTGTACTGACCTCTTCAGTGAATATCTCTTTCAAATTTATAAATAGACTATCATTACATTGTACACTACTCATCTGTTTCTTGGCAGATTTAGAGAATTTAGAGAATTTTTGATTGCTTCCCTGTTCAACCAATGATTTGTGCCTGTTTTTTGTCTGCTTTGTTCTTTGATGTCTAAGAGTTAACATAGTATTTAATATATAGTATCTAGCAACAAATACTCTCTAGCAAATATGTGTGCCAATTATGGACTCTTAATGACTATTTAAAAGCAAGTATACATAATTTGGATTTAGGTTTTGAGACCTCCAAATTCTTATAGATAATGTAATATCTATCCATTTAATAATGTTTAAGATTTTATTTGTATAATGATTATAAATTACTTTTTTGAATATAAAGGTAAATATTCAGTAAATATTAGTTATTGTCACATTATTCTAAAAAAGCTAGATTCATTTTACAATATAGAAGTAGATCACATATTATGAAAGTAAGTGCATAGATAATGATTTGTCAATTCTAATAATAACAAATATATAGGCTTAGGTAATAAGCATATTGAGTGTGACAGGATCTTGTTTTATTCCATGTTTTTCTTTTTGTTTTTATTTCACTCTGCTTTTTTCACTTCTTTTCTTTCTTTCTCCACTCACTTATTATATTTTAAATGGAAAAAAAACCAACTTGATCCTGCAAGATATATAAGAAATAAACTATTTGAACTACATTCATAGAGTAGAGAGACCTCCAACTGACACATGCGATTGCTCCAGATGAAGAGTTTGATTTTTCTCATGAAAAGAGTGAAAACACAATAATGATGAAATCATTTTAACAGTGAGTTTATGTCTCCTGGGTTTGCATACACAGCACAGGAGAAAAAGGAAAAATTATAAAGGGAAAATTTCAGAATGTGGGATAACACCAAAAGAAGCCAAGAGCTGTAGGGAAGTTAGAACACTGGAATCCCTCAGCACCTTGATTCAGTCATATTCTTATTTCCTAGTCACGTATAGACTGGATTATAAATTATATTCTGTGTATACTTTACCCAGCTTTTGTCCCTTACTCACTGTTCTTTTGCTGCATTAATGACTTCCTAGATATTTCAAAAATTGGTAAATTTATCAAGTTATTTAAGTGCATGTAATATAAACATTTTAAAAAATGAACATGTATTAAAATACTATTTTAATTATCAATTAATGAGAGAAACCTAAGTAGTTGAACTGGTTTATAGGAACAATTAAAGAGCAAACACACATGTAGTCAATTAGACATGTAGAAATGCTTTTGTTCATAGATGCAAGTTCAGCTCTCTATATCAAACAGTGATTTTCTTTGACAAAATAATTTAATTACCATGATTTTTTCTTTTTTTTATTTTAAGAGTATGGAATATCTCAAAAGAAAGTGACAGATCAATATAAATGTAAAGAATCTGGCCACTGCTAAGTGTGAGTTATAGAGTATTTCATCCTGGGCCCTGAATCCTGCTGGATCACCAAGTGGATGAAAGGAAACAGTTAAGATTTTTCATACCAGCATGCTATTACAGAAACATGGCTATTTCAAAAGTTATGACTATTGCTTCAAGCAGCCAAAGCTGTAAATTGGTTTCACAAACCACTGAAGTAAGGTCAAAATTTTGACTTCAAGCTGACCTGCAAAGGAATAGTCCAGTTGCTGAAAATAATTCTGAAGATTCATGTCACTGAAGACATTAAGTGGTAATAGAGTTGGGAAGATTTTAAATATATTGTTATTTGTACAGATTTCCTCCTTTTCTCATCTCTAAAACCATGTTCAAAGAGGTATCTATACTAAAAGGGTTTATTAAATTTCCAGGACTGATTTCCTACCAGACACTTCATAAGAGAACATTCCAGTGAAGACAGTGGGGATGGATTCTGAGAGTGGACAAGCATCACAGTACTTCTACTAGAGAAGTGATAGCTTGCTGTCTTGTTGGTGGCAGACAGCGGACAGAGACCAGTGTTGAAGAGGTATGAAAGTCTATGACATTATTATATTTACAGAAAACCCTTGGTCTGGATTCTTTAGAAGTTTTATTTATGAAGTTTGTTAACACTAGTGTATCATTCATATTGTATAGAGTGTGAGCAAACAAGGAGACTTATCCTTAATGACTTCTTCGTTGGGTATTGTCTGCTATGGTGTATTTGGCAAATTGTCCTAATTGTTGGGATTTGAAGAAGCCTATGTACTTAGCATTTGCAAAGATATCTTTAAAATTATAACAGGTTACTATGGTCATTTGAAAGACCCTTTGCTTACATTTTATCATTTTGGCTTCATTGCTGTATTTGGTCTTCCAAAAAGAGATAATGGTCATTGAAGCATTTCAGATTTTCGTCTCCTTCTGCTCCCTGAAAATAAGAAGTTACAGTTGTTGATATGGGTGATGGCAATGATCTGCTGAATGAAGAGATGCTACCATTGTGTGAGTGTTCTGGCACATTGTGTGAGTGTTCTGGCACACAATCACTGAAGAATATAAGGGGTTTGTTTTGCATTCAACTTACATACTAGGCATTCACAAATTCCTTAGAATCCATGGTTTCCAAATGACTCAGACATTTTCCCATTGTCTCTTGTGTTCCAAAGATGAAGTGGACTTGGATAAGTTACTAATCGCTAGGTTGATCATGTCAGAAGTATAATTTCTAGAAGTTTTGGAGAGTCACTTTGGTTTTTCAGAACTCTATAGAGGAATATGTGAATCATCTATCAGAGCCCAGATGCAATATCCAGAAGTGTATGTGTCCTGTCATTTTGTGCCAAATTATATCAAATTATACAAAAGGAGACTGAATGCCAAAGAGCATACATCTCTCGGGGAACTTTAGCAGTCTTATTGGACCAGGAAAACATAATGGATACTAAACTCTCCATCAAAGATTAGAAGGAAAAAAATAAGCCATTTCAAATATCTCATTCTGGAGTCTACCAAGAACAATTTGATTCCCTACACCAGAAAGTGAAGCAGTTTTATTTCCTGAAAATCCAAAACCATAGCTGCTAATGTGGGCACTGAAAAACCTTTTCTGATTATTTTAAAAAACTGAAAGTTTTCACAAGTAATAGTTCTATAGTCATTAGAGATCTCTGTTGTTACTCTTTTAGTAAATGAGTGGTTAAAGTTAGGACTATGTTGATGGAAGACAGATGAGCATAAAATAGATGACTGAGATACGAAGATTATCTGATTTTAAAATATGTTGAGTTATTTCAGTATTTTCCTAAAACTCAATGCTATTTTTAAAGCATTCAGATCACTTAAAAAATATAAAACAAATATATAATAGTAATGTTAACACATTCAGAATCATCACAAAATGTAGAAGTATTTTCACTCATTAGTTATTTTTCATATATCTGTATATACATCCTAGTTATAGATGTTTTTGTTTTAACCGGGTCTTAAAAATAGTGTATATAGTTGAATAAGGAAGACACGGTACTGCTGACTTTTATCCAATTGTCAATTCTCCTGTGTAAATGTTGTCCTACCCTTGTGCTGTCCTATCCTTTATATTCTATATTTTAATGCTATGTTTTTTATTGCAAATTTGTTGGATGGTATGACGTTTTTTAGTAAAACTTTTTATTAATTGTGTGTTTGTGAGTGTGTGTGTAAAATCTGTTGTGTACTTATAAGTAGAGTAGATTTCATCTTCATGCAGTTGTATCATTTCAGTCTTAGCTAGAGATGGAAAATTAAACTGTATGATTTAATTTAATCTCCCTAGGACTATGATTCTAAGTCAAATTCCTATTATTTCATGAAAAATACATATGGGTTAAGTAAAATAAGACTACTCTATAAATGTACTTTCCCAGCTTCCTAAGTCTTTTTAAAGTTAATAGAATGTAGATAAATACTTTCTAATAATACAAAATGAATGGATAAATAAATAAATAAACAAAATTAAAGAGCCCCCAATTTAAATATTGGATGGTACCTGGCATTCTGTAGCCTATCCACTTTAGTATGAGTACTTTGGCTGATAATTCATCTCCTTTTCGGTGGTTTCATCACTTAGATGAACATTGCAAGCATGGAGTGCAGTATGTATACATGTGTGTTTGTGCACATGGTTATCAGGGATTAAGTAGTATCTAATATTAGAGTGGAATATGTATAATAACTATATAATATCAAATCAGTGGTATAATATAAACATGTTTTAAATTGAAGTCCTTTTTTAAATGTCATTTAAAGTAAAATTTATAATACAGTAATGAAGGAAAATAATTTCAAAAATATGAAAATCTTTACAAAAAGTAATAGCATTCCTTTCAATTTTTGTCTTAATTAATTTTTTAAACTCACTTAAAAAGCAAAATAGTTTTTTATATTTTCACATACATATATACTATACATATGTGTTCTATATTATATTTTATATTACATTTATATTTAGCCTACACATTTGCAGACACTAAATGTGAACTTTAGAATGATGAAAAATTAATCTTTCTCATTATACTGCTGAATATTAGAGTGGACTTATTTATTTGTTTATTTTAATATTTATTTATGCATATAAGAACTGAGTACAGGCCAGAGTCTCTGGAGGTGAGAGGATCCACCAGAGACAGTGCACGGAGCAGAATAGGCAGATTGACAGATATACACTGCTGAGGGTAGCAGAGGGCGCAGCAAGAAAGGTCTGCTGAGCCAGGTGGTTCCCTCCCTGGCCTGGGATGGAACTCATGCTACTGTGCTGTGGATGCCTCACACTGTGTTGCTCCAACCGCTGCTCCACCAGGGGGCCCCAGATGGACTTATTTAAACACCGATTGCATATTAGACAATGGAGTCTAGTAGTCAAAAGAAATCTGTGGTCTTAAGAAGATTACTCTAGGGTAAATTTATTGTTTAATCGTCTATTTCTCATTGTTCCATATAGTATGAGGGAATTGTAGTGTGCCCTGGCTATTTGTTTATGTATGAAAATATGATAAGCCTCCATATTGGAGCTATGGTCCCCTTTTATAGCCTCAGTTTCTACTTTATAAATGCCTGATAGTATTGTTCCAATAACTGACATAGATTAGTTAGTACTTTACGATATTGATTTAATGCATTAAACGTAAGTATGAAGACTGAAAAAAGCTAGGCAATGTATCTCTTTATTGGATTGTTTATAAGAGAATGTTCCATGAGCATTTCCTTTCAGTACTCTTCATAGTATTCCTATAGAGAAACTCAGAAATTAATGAACAACTGTGCTACACACCAACAGTGCTAATTTGATTCTGATGATAAGGAATGATGTCCTGTGTAAAACATCTTTGTCAGCATGAGACTGTCTTTTTACAATTTGGCTATATTAAGACTTATTTCTCTTTGAAATGGAAACAAACTCATTATTTAGCAACTCTTGCAGAGTTCTACTTAATTCCAAAAATCACATAAATGATAATTTCAAGTACATTTTAAATCATGCTTACAAAACCATGTTCTTTGTTTTCTTTAATATCTTAACTTGTATGATGCTTATTCATTTCAACCTTATGAATAATTTGGTTTAGAGGCTGAGGCAAAGAAAATACTCAGATTGAGCTTGTTTTTTAGGCATTGGATCTGATAAAATATTGACTTGAATATATGGACATCTAGTTATGCTTAAAAATTAGTGAGGAAGATGGATCATTTAAAAACACCCAAAATAGACTCTCAATCCACTTAAAACTATGCAGGTACCTCTCTTTTCCTCTTTCCCTAAAAAGTTTCTCCTTTTAAAATATAAAAACAAAACAAAACAAAAAACACCCAAAATAGTGAAAGACAAATATATTGTGCAACCCTAAAGCAGTAGGGGGTTAGTAAAACAAGTAAAGGTATGCCATAAGACTGCACCCAGACTAAAATCTTGAAAATTTTGTAAACACAAAAAAGGAGGAGACTAGGGGTAAGTCCTAGATGAATAAATATGATCATGTCTGGTGACAAACAGGCTGATATTTACTTACATTTACTCAGACTTATATTAGCACATAATCATATGAGGGCATCACTAATATGAGGAGAAGAACATCTAAAATGATCAATAAACATCACTTGACACTATAAAAATTGTGAATAACAACTGTTCCTAATAGCCAAAGTAGAATGTTACATAACTCAAGGCACATTGAGTAAATGTGCCTACAGTAATTTCTCTCTAGTACTGCCTGACAAAACTTAATAACAAGTCCAAAAGGGTGGGTAAATAAAATGGTTCTCATGTAACTTAGTATGTTACCGAACAAAAATTAATGAAGACTATTTATTGTAATAATGAAGTATCCAACATCTAATGAGGCAATATTCAGTATCTGGTACTAGTAAAAACTAGTAATAGTACAAGAAAAAAAAAAAAGGAAGAAGAAGAAATCAGGGAAGCACACCTCCTATAGTTGAAGTGAAAACACTCCCAAAGGAAAAGTGATTGGGAGAAAGATGATGCAATAATGGTGGGATATTTTCCAAATTTGGAAAAAAAATAGTAAAAATACACTTGTTTAAGAAACTAAGAGAACATCAAACAGAAACACATAAGAAAAAATACTTATTCACTCCATAATCAAGCCAGATAATAAAATGTATACCAGGGGAGATTATAGCCAATGGAAAAATGGCTATAATCCCTTATCAATTTAAGGGAAGGTTGTAACTATGATATTTCCATTAAGTCCATCAGGAATAATAATAGTAGTAGTGGTAGAGATAATTATTGTAACACTCCTGTTAGTTGTCTCTTTCATCTCTGATACTCACCAAGAGTATAAAATATGAGAAATACACAGATTTGTTTCCGTGGTAAAATATCAACTTCCTTCTAAAGATCCCACTTGGATAATCTGTAAGAAAGTGATGACACAGCATCTTCTGATAACTCAATTGATGAGTTGTTGGTTAAAGTCATTATTGCTTTGTAGTTTGTAAATTGTTTAGATTTTTAGTTGTGTTTTTTTTTAAATCCTGAGAGGATTACTACTAATGAATTTAGCATGGTGTTGGATACTAAACAATAGAGTTACTGAATTGTGTATTTCCAACAATCAATATTGCATATTGTTAAGAAAAAATTCTGGGGATAAAGAAAGAAGATTTTACTGTATTTTTCCAAGTATTAAAATATATTAATCAATTTCTCAGGTCAAATCTTCTCAAGTCTTCTGGATATATCAAAATGGAATGTAGAGAGAATTCATTTAAATAATGTAAAAGAGCAATTTTGTGGTTTTCAGGAAGATGGGTAAAGACATTTTATATAACTGGACTACAAAAAATGTTTTTTATATCTTCTTCAAACAGTTACATATTTAGGGAATATGCACAACTGAGAGACTCATGGCATATGTAATGCTTTTTTTATTCAGACTATGTTTTTAAATTTTAGAAGTGTTATAGGACCCCTGACCCAAGAGTGAGTCCTTGGCTCCAAGGGAAAGAATTGACCAGACAATGCTAGTATTTTAACACACAGGACTTTATTAGAGAAACTCATGCATACAGGAGCCAGTTTAGGAAAGGAATCATAATCTGACTCCCTGAAGGAGTTAGGAGGAGATATTTAATGGGTCAGCCCACAGGGCAGGGAGGAGGAGAACAGCATTTGTAGTTTGTTCTGAGTTGGTTTACCTCTGTGATGATGTGGGCTCTCAGCTTTCTCCCTCCAGGAAATTGTGAGATAATCTTCAATCAGGAGCTTATGCTTTCTGTTTAGCAGGGGGCTGTAGGGCCTCGTGGTCAGCAGCATAGGCCAAATTGTTTAAGACAGGACTAGCCAGGTCTTGATTTACTCCACCTGTTCAAAAGGAGTGGGGCAACTCATTCTACTGGCTAATTTCTATTACCCAGGATGTCTAGTAATGTGATATATATATATATAAAAAGATTTATTTATTTTATGTGTACAAGAACTAGGGTAGAGGCCAGAGATTTGGGGGGTTAGAGAATTCACCAGAGACAGAGTGGAGAACAGAAGAGGCAGATTGACTGAAATATACTGCTGAGGGGAGGAGTGGGCAAGGTAGGAGAGGTCTGTTGTGCCCTGTGGGTTGGTCCCCTCCCTGGATGGGGATTGAACTTGTGTTGCAGTGGCTGCAGAAGCCCCAAAGTGTGACACTCAATCCCTTGAGCAACCCGAGAGGTCCAATGTGATAAATATTTAATGGTAATGAAAGTATCAGTTCTGGCCCATGTATTTCCAATATTCTGTGAGAAGGTCAGGAACTGGTCTTTCTCTATTGAGCAAAACTGAAATAACATCCCTGGAATTTCACCTTCCTCATAAGAAACAGCTGTTAATGCAAATATGGGAAACACAGGGTTTCAAGAGACTCTCATGGTAGAAGTTATCTTGAATAAAATAAACACAAAACATTATTTGAATGGACTGATTAAGTAATGACTCTAAAGGAATATCATATTTATCAATAAACTGGGTGTACCAAAGCGATATGAGTGATGGACAAGTTCAATGCTTTCAGAGGTGAGTGCAGAGTGAGAACATGCTTGAGAGTTATATCAGATAAAACTCATACATGCTGTGACAGAATATCAACTGGATTGTTGACTTGTTTGTTTTTGCCTTTTTTTTTTTAACCTTCCAGGCTGTACAGACTTAAAAGGAATTTATCTTTCCTGGTGATACAACTATTTGGGTTTGGATTTGAGACAACAAAGAAAAAAAATACAAGAAGTGGTATCAAATTGGGGAGAATAAAAGAACAGTGTTATACAGTGGGAATCTGGTTTCACTTGCACTTCCTGGGTTGGGTTTGAGGTTTGTTTTCCCTCCCCCTCCACCTGTAGGCAATGGATGTTATTGGTCCTCAGCATGCAATAGAAGAAATTACTAATGCTAATATTTTTACTGTGAGATATAAGTCAGTCAGTCTCAGAGGGGGTTTAGAGCAAGGAATTCTCTGTTCTTTTACTAAATTGCAAATAACTGATTTTCTGGGGGATGAGTCTGTCAGGAAATCATCTCCAAGTAATAGCCTCTAGGTTCCAGGTTATTACCAACAAAGAGTGTAAAAAGTAAGCTGACTGTCAACCTATACACACATGCAGTTACATGCTACAGCCGAAATAACTGATCCTTGAGTGAATTTTAGAAGTGAGGTGATTGTAAATGGAGACAGAGTAGTTGGCACTTCTAAGGAAGCTGAGGTAAACCTGTTTAAATTTACATGATGGTATTTATTAAGATTGTATTGCATACAGTTGGTCCTTTAGGTGCAATTTGGAATGTTTTCCTCTGTGTGTGAAAGTTAAAAAGATTTAGCACAAAGCATAATCTGTATAATAGTGTCTGATAAATGTTTAAAACCATCTGCTTGACACCAAGCATCTTGAAAAGGTGTTTATAACAGACTAGTATTTTGGGAGTTAACTAAAGCTGGCTTGGATTTCTTTACAAAGAATTTCAGGAACCCTTTGACTTACATGCACATCTTTCAATTTTATAGAAAATTTAAAAAGTCAGAATTTAAATGACATGTGAATGGTAAGCAACATCTTCATGCTCAAATTATACCTGGCAGCTAACTAAGACTTGGAAGGACACTTTTTGTAATGGATTCATGGTGGAGCCACGTAGTTGACAGCCAGAGAGATTAAATCCACAGGAGTTAAAATTGATAACTTTTTAAAAAAATAAATTGTGCAAAGTTTTAAAATATTGTGAATAATAAGTTGTTTTCATGAAAGTAAGCATACAAACTGTAATGTGTTGTTCAGATCTCAAAGTGCTAATTTCCATGGGATGCGAAGACTTTATGATACAAGCAATACACATATATACATATAATCACAATATGATTTTATTTAGAGGACTCCATATTACAAATATATAAGCATATAATTCAATTGATATAATAGGGGAAAGGATACAAACCTCTAGGACAAGGTTCTGGCATGACAGTGACAGTGTTTGGGGTCTGGAACTCTCTTTTCATCATCAGCTCATCAGGGAGGGGAGGAATGCTTCTCTAGGCAGACACTCCTGTGGAAGATGCCAAGTTTGGAGACTTCAGAGACCTTACAGTTCTAGAGTCCAAAGAATCTCAGTTTGGTTGATTCTAGTCCCTATATTTATACTGCTTTCAGAGGTCTGCCATAAACTGATTCCCTCCATTTTGCAACAACCTAACTCCCTACACTATAAAATTAGGAATGAGTGGAATTAAACTCTAACCATATTTGTCCTCTCTTCCCTCTAATTCTTCCTTGTGATTAGCATTAAACCTGTTCCAACTACATTCCTGGGAACTTGGAAAAATTGACTTTGTTATATCCCTAATCAAATTCTCTGTTCTTTTGAGGTTGTTGTGATAACAAAAACGATCATCTGTTGATTACTGCATTGAGAAGACACCATAACTCTTGTCACTTAGATTTTGGATGCTTACTTTAACCTGGATATACAAAGCACACTCTCTATACTCTCTTCAGATTTCTTATCCCCTTCCCCTCAATTCCATTCTTCTTATATAATCATAACATTACAGCACTCACACCACTTTAATTTTTTTTAACTGTGTTTGGTGTCTATTTTACCAACTCCTTTGTTGAACATCTTGTATAATAAACTCCTCTATCAAAGATATTCTAATGCTTCAGAGTTTGTTTATTTTTGTCCATGAGCAAATAATCTAGTTTGATGACTTACATTATCAGACCACCTGTTAGTTTTAATATGCATTTGGCCCCCAGACACAGTTATTTTTTTAATCTTTGCTTAATATATATAGTTATCAATGACAAGATGTTTCTCTTTAATTGATAAGGCACTGCATCCCTACTGTCTGTCCCACCTCTCAATTAAGATCATTACAATATCAAAATATAACATTAATATATTCAAATCCATTCTTGGATTTGATGTGTTTTATTATATTCAAAATAATCAAAGTAATAATATTCTTGCCTCTAGGAAGAGAGAATATTAATATAGTATTTATTATTTAGTTATTTATAATATTTTGTACAATTTTTTGTTACTAATGCATATTGTCTCTCATTGACTTTCAAAGACACTATGTGAATGATAATTTAAATGTACGTTCATTTCATAACTTTATATTAGAATATGAAGATAACACACAAATACTAATGATCCAAAATGCATTGCTATTTTTTCCATAATTTCTATTCCAACTAAAATTAACTTGATTTATTCCTCTCATAATTTAAAGATAACTCATTGTGAACTCACTTGCAATTCCCATATAAAACAAATCAAAAGTTGATAAAAAAAAACTTTCTAGATGAAATTCCTATGTGAGCTGCCAGAACTCAGTGTGAAGGAGCATTAGTGTCATTTATATGAAAAGTCTTTCAAGTCAATGACAGAACTGGGACAGGAGCAATGAGAATAAATTAAGTGATCGAGATGTTCAATGGCCATCTGAAACCCTGGTATAAAGCTGCTAGCAGTGCTTTCTCTTTTAAACAAACTTAAAGAGACAAAAACGTCCTCTTCATATTTTGAGAAAGCAAAACTATCATAATTGTACTTTGGAACTGTCAACTTGGTGAAGACAAATGTTTTTCATTTATTTTAGTTTCTACCAATCACTTTAGATTATAATTGCTGTAATATCATTTTGATTTCTGCATATGACTTTTCTGACACCTATCAACTTTATGTATTTTATTTGTTACTTATCTTTGTCTGCCTTGGTTGTGAGTGCACTATGATGATTAGAGGATCATAAATTTAAAACGAAAATATTACTGAAAATTTTCATGACACTATTCATTTTCTCTGTATCCCATTATTCTGATAGTTTCTATCCACCAACCCTCAAAGTTTATTATACATGCCATATGGCATTATTTACATTTAAAGTGATTTGATACATGTATATATTACAATCAAATGATTGCTATAACAGCATCAATCTCTTCTTCATCACCTTATTTTACTTTATGGAGGGAACACTTAAAATCAATCTCAGCAAATATTTAATATTACTAAGTATGGTCATCTTTTTAAATGTTATACCCCCAAAATTTATGCATATTCTAACTGAAAGTTTGTCCTCTGACCAATATCTCTCCATATCATCTATCTCCCAAGAGATAACTACCCATCTACTCTCTACCCATCTTTTTAGATTTGTCATATGAAGTCATATAGCATTTGTTTTTCTCTGATATTTTTTTCACTTTTCATGATCCCCACCAATAGTGCATACGAGTTTCTTTTCTCCATATCTTCACCTACACTGGTTATCTCTGGCAGTCTTAGATGCAGCAGCACATTCATAGGGACATGCTGAGTTATGTGTCGCAAAGCAGGTTTAAAAGGCAAGATACTGCTGCCCTATGAGCAGTTCTCTTACTATTTATTAGCAATAACACATAAGCATGATTGATCATATGACAATGGTAGGGAAAGCAGGGTCCTGGGAGACAAAGGACATTCATCTTCTGGGGAACAGGACTTCAAAGGGATCAAAAGTGATAATCAAGTCTATGTGAACGAGGGAGGACATGTTGACCTTGTATGCAGGGAGTACTTTCTATGCAGGTGGTTGGTATCATTTTGGGCTACTCTTAGATCATCTTGGCCTCTGACCACTCGATCAGTCAAAGGCTAATTACATGTCCCTGACAGCTATTGTTCAGAGTCAGTTATGTGGGATTACCTGGTCCAAATCTTTCACACACACATGGTGCACAGAGGGGTCTAGCACACACAGGTGCAGAGGACCTAGATGGGAGAGGCCACAGTTATCTCTTGTTTTCTTGATAATAGGAATTCTAACAGATGAGAAGTGACATGTCATTGTGATTTTGATTTTCATTTCCTTAATTATTAGTGGTGCTGAGCGGCTTTCTATGTACCTGTTGACCACTGTATCGCTTCTTTGGTAAATGTTTTATAGATCCTATGTTGGTGGCTTTTTTTGAATGATGCCATTTCCAAGTCTGATTATTTAAGAAACTACCCAGTGAATGGAAAGTCACTTTTCTTACTAACCTTAACATGAAAATGCAGTGATGCTTATTGTATTAATTAAGAAAAAAATCATTTAAGCTTTCTTTACTAAGATATATATATTAAATTCAACAAAAATTATCTTTATACATTACATTAGCATACTTAATGATATGCATTTTGTGGCTCATATGTCTATTTCAATGAGCCATTAATCAAAGTCTATGACACTGGGACTCTGACTCTTAACATGGGTTTCCCCCACTCCTAATTTTAATATTATAAAATAACTATTTTGCCTAGATGAATATATTGATTACATTTTATTTATCCTAAGGATAGTGGGAATTCCTTTTTGGCCTTTAGTTTCATATCTGAACACCTAGGATAGTTTTAATTTTGTTTTTATTTTTGTTCCATAGAATGTAAAAATTTACACTGTATTCTCAAATGAGACTTTAAACAAAAATACAACACTGATTAATCTTTGAAACTAACTCAGAAAAATATGGGCAAGGAAAGTGATTTCCACATATACCATTGTATCATACCCAATCAGAAACAATTTGTATTCAGTTGAAATAATTTAACAATTACATATTGAATACTGAATATGTCAGGTATGGTAATAGTGATACAAATATCAACATTATAACTTGTATCTTTAAGTAGCTCAAGTTCTATCAAGGGACATATACATGTAACCAGTTAATTACAAAGCAATATGACAGTGTCTTTGTTAATTGTGTTAACAAAATTTGAAAGCCTAAGGGAGTCTATTATTGGTCACATACAAGTTATTGAGTTAAGTGAGCAATCAATTTTCTATGTATCAACAAATAAATTGCACTATATTTAAAATCTGAACTAAATTATTCACAATTAAAATACCATATTTAGGAAGACTATAAATATATTACTTTATGCAAGTTTTCATAAAATTGCAGGTATAAGAAATATTTGCATATGCAATTTTTTTTTCTTTCATATGGACTAGTCTCTTTGTACCCACGTTAATTAACTAATCACTAATCACTGCATTTTCAAATCTTTATTAGGCTTTCTGCTGTATCCTATCACTGACTTATTCTGGGTTAAGATTTATCTTGGGAATTGAGAGCCAAGGCTGGAACACAGTGAACAGAGTGTTCTATTTCTGTATGAAATGATAGATGTTGCTCTTGCCCAGAATGACAACACTTTGCTCTACTCCCAATCTGTAAATTGTTCCATTTGCTTGGCATAATAAGTACACTGATGTATTTAATTCTTTCTACCAAGTCCATGCTGTTCAATTCCTTTCTGCTAGCCAAGTATACCAGAAGTCATAAATTTCTCATCAATAGGGAGACCAAATTGGATCTCTTTCATATGTAAAAGCAATGTTACTGCCCTGCTGTTACTGTTTTGAATTACCAGGTTTTTAAAATTCAAGATTACAAAAGGATTTGTTATGATATTTTTACTTTTATCAACTAACTTAGTCCAACAAACAATCTGACAAAATAATTGTGTACAATCAGAGGTGCAATCTGTGGAAATGTTTTAATGTTTACATAATTACCATTTCCTTTCTCAATGAACTTTAATTTTTTTTTAAAAGAATCCTTTGCATTTACTTCCAATGCAAAAAAAAAGTTTGTTTTGACTTCACATATTGCAAAATAAAATGATTCAGATATTATATTCAGCTGATGAACAGAGACTCTAAAGTAGAGTTTATTATGTAAAGGGTCTCAAAATGATATCAGAAGATATGAAGGAACAGAAATTTATGCATGTCCATCCTGGAGGGAATGGACATTTGCCACCCAACTTCTCTTTTTCATTCCCCTTCTAGAAACAACACCTGTATCTCAGAAAACAATGAAGTTTGGGGGACTTTCCCAACTATTAATAGCTTAGTAGCATATGTTGTATAGACAAGAATAGATTTTCCTTGCCAGCACCAATTATATGCTTTCATAAAAACTTACATGGCAGTCTCTTTTTTTTAATACTTCAAAAACCCTGTGCGTACTTGGGTATCTTGTAAACATAATAAAGGGCACCTTGAATCTATGTCTTCCAAATTGCAATTCCTAAAATTCACAAAAAAACATATTTTTTATTTTCTGTCTCTATTTTTCAACACAGAGATGGAGAAAAAGCTGAGCTCCCTCTAAAGACTGAAAAATAACTAAATTGACAGAAGAGATACTAACAAGAGAAAAAATAAACTTTAATTATGTATGCACAGAGACCCATACTTAGAAAAATGGAACACTTCACCTGGTAATTTCAGAGAGATTGTATAGTCTGTGGGAAGGTGAAAATAAATTTAGAAGGGAAAACAGAATAGAAAAATTTTCAGTATAAGGAAAATGAAGTTTTTCAGTGTTTACCCACATATAAATCAAAAATAATAATAGCCTTGTGTGATAAGGTTACAAGACTATCTCCCAGCTTGCAGAACACTACAGAGATTTTTTGTTTTTAAGACGATGGATAATTAGGCCAAACATCATCCTTGGATATTCTGAACCCTGTCTTCTCTTAATTCAATATAATCACTATGTCACTTAAGTACATCCCTGGGCAACCTGTCTTTGGTCTCAGCAGAAGATCATCTATGGTATGGTATTATATATGATTTCCTTTCCTTTTGATCACATAAACCATTTGCTTTTTAATGAGTATTGATTGCTTTTATAGTTCCTACCAAAGGAGTATGCCTCATGGATACAACTTTGGGAATGTTTAGTGCCAAATGCCATTGTTTTCCCTTACATTTTCACATAAGAAGAATCATATCCAAATTTCACTAATTAAATGGTGCAAATCTATGACCCAGCAGCTCAACTCACTGTGCTTCAATTTGTAAAACAAGTTTTATTGGATCCGTGCCTATTCACTTATATATTGGTGGTGGCTATTTAAGCACTACAATGGCAGGTATGAGTTTATCTGCCCAAAAAGATGCTATGACTTGGAAATCCCAAACTGCATATTTGTATGGAATTTACTAAAAATGTTTGTTGACTGTAATCTAAATTAGAACCAGAGATTGGAGTTTTTCTTTCTTTTTTTTATCTTGCTTGTTTTGGAGCTCATTGAATTATTCCTACTCATTCCTTTTAGAATTGTTATGAATGCCAAATAAATTAGGTCACTTAATTTGGAAGCAGTCCAAAAAATACCTGTGTCATGGAAAGGGACTGATAAGTGCTTTTAATAAATATTACAAACAGACAACATAGACACTACTCAAAAAACAACATATGCTTTGTTAACTATTTAACCAAGGTGATCGCAGTGTTTTGGATATTCATTATTAAAATATATCATAACCTTCACAATATCAAGCAATTTGTGAAAATTAAAAAGATTATTTTCCTCAAATATAATTACTAATATATTTAAATAAAGAAACATGACTTTTTAGAGATTTTCAGCCACAAACACATCTTAGGGGAAATAATAAATGTGTTGCTTACTAAGCTACATGACAGTGATAGATCACTTTGAACTTTCATTTAATAAATGGTTGAATATATTTTAGTAATAATTGTTTATTTTGAAGTATGACTTTTACTTTTTGTATTATAAAATTTTATTATAAATATTATTATATTTTCCTTATTATTCCTTAGTATTTTATCATATTGAGAATAGTTACTTGACTCTGTTTCTAGCAAGTACTACAAGTACTATCAAATACTTTAATATATAATACTTCGTTAAACAAAGTATTAAGACTCTATGAACATAAAAATCTTCAACTAAAGAATTAGAGATACAAATGTTACCTTAATATAATAGTACAATTAAAAAACAGTAAGAATAGTTTTATCAAAATTTCTGTGGTTATAAGAAATAAAATACACTGTATTTAAAAATCTTGGTCATATTAAAATATTTTTGTAAGTTATTGCTTTACCTTTCATTAGAAAGTATTATTTTTCTTTTATTAAGATAACATTAGTTTACAACACTATATATTATTCAGAGATATGTTACACATGGAGATATAACTCTTATCTACATCATATTCAACAAAAGTTTATTAGGTTCAACCTAATGTTTCAGTTGCATAAAAAATAAATATTTCAGGACTTAAGAAGAAGTAACAGAAAATATGTAAATGATTTTTATTTTTTTTCTCTTCTAGATATTAAAACTAAGAACATAGAATCTATGGTTTTCTTTCCATATAAATTTAGGAACTTTGGATTGAAGAGTTTATTTGTGCTAATGATACATATTTTGATTAATGGCTATAACAGTTTTGCACAATTTAGTTTGTACACAGTATCTTTAAATTATTTCTTAAGATGGCAATTAGACAAAATTTACCTCACTACCCATAAAACATTGTGGATTTTTTTGTATTAGTGAGATTACATATTTAAATTGACAAAATGTTAAAATGTCTATATAATATTTTGATTGGCAGTGTGTATATATATATACACATATGCATGTCTTCTACAGTATTTAGAGGAATATTGATGGAAATATGAAAAACATGTTAATGACAGACAATGAATTTAAGGATGGTCTAATATAAAAAATGGGTATTTATTTCTTTAAGGATTAAAAACTTATTTGAGGAATTATTTTTGAAAATCTTTTTAAGGAATGTTTCATTGACTTTTGTTTATTTTATTTTATTAAGGCAGCACTGGTTCACAACACTGTGTGATTCAAAGATGTAGGATTACAACTCCATTGATGTATGTCATCCCACCACATCCACTCTCAGCCCTTGGTAGTACATTGTGTTTAATCTTTTTGTTTTCCCACCACTCCTCCCTATTTTGTAACTTCAATTCTGCAGTCATATTTAAAAGGTGTGTTATTGGTTGGCTTTGTTTTATTTCTCTACATTCTACATATGAATGAAACTGTATTTGCTTTTATCCTTTTACTTTCATTCACATAGTGTATGTAGTGTTATCTCCTCCAGTTCCATTCATGTTGTCACAAGTGACAAGATCTCATCTTTTTTTGTAGCTAAGCAGTATGCCATTGCATACACCATTTTTTCCTAATCCATGTCTCTGTCCTGGGATACTTGAGCTGTTTCTATACTTGACAATTGTAAAAACTTTACAATTAACATTTGTAATTAATGACTCTCTAGAAGTAGCAAGTTGAGAGCTTCTGGGAGAAGACCAAAAAAGCATGCTGGGGAGTGGGATCTACCACTTCTGATTCCCTCCACATTGTTCATCAGTGACCAGGATGCCCTTGGTCTATACACTTTGTTTACTGTGTTTATTATAAGTTCAAAGTATATACTTTGAGCACAGGCTCAGAGCTCATGCAGGGAGAGGGATGTGTAACTTCCTTGGCTTTCTATACCCTATCAAGTCACCCCTTGTAATAATACTGTAAGAGATATATTTTGAGGATCAGCAATCTCCCACTGTGAGGGGAGTTGGTGCCAGAAATTGTATTTGTCCCAGGACCATGCCTTGGTTATCTTCCCAAAGTGGGCACAAAATATTCCACTGTGCAATGTTAGTTCATTTTGGCTATTTGGATTTATTTCTATGCACTCTGAGCACAGGTCAGAAGTCACACAAGAGGGAGGGCTGAGTCTGTACTCAGGATTGCTAGTGCTTCTTGTCTAGGAGCTCACTGCCAAAATATTATGTGACATATGCCAGGAAGTGCTGCTCTTCTTTCCCTATGTGCAATGAAGCAGATACCCACAATCACACATGCTCCAAGATTGTGCTTTGGTTGACTCAAGCCTTATTTGGTGTCTTGTATTTTCATGAAAATTTCTGTCTGTGTCTATGGTCACATACCCTAATTTAGCTAGATCACCACCTCTGTCAAAACAGATTACTATTTCTCTTAGATAGCACCTTCTTCAAGACATGCATATAGTATGTTTTCTGATATAGGGCAAATGAATTTCCAGTTGTGCCATAACATTCTTATTTTGACATACCTATTACCTGCCCTGATTTCTAAAACTATGACAAAATATCAGGCACATTTTATTAAAGACTTCTTTTCATGTATTGATCATTTTATTTGTAGGGCTTCTTAGACATTCAAAAAATTATATATTTTTAGGAGAAATAATTTATTCTAACATTAGAAAAATGCAATGAATCTGAATCTCAGTGTTTACCTTAAAGTAGATTTAATTTAATAACTTCATCTACATGGAAATTGTATTCATTATTTTACTGGAAACTCAATTTTATAATTATAAACATTTAAGTATAATTTGCATTGTTTTAAGAAGAATGCTGTTTTATATTAATGTATCTAATATGTTTTCATGAATTATTTATGAACTATGAAATTTATGGTAGAATAAAATTATTCACTCACTTTAATGAAAACAAAATCATATGAGGTAACAAAGTTTTTCAAAAAGAGTTTACTTATTGAGTCTATAGCATATTTGTCACTAAATGATGAGGTATATTTCCATTGAACATAAATGGCTTTAATTTGCTATGATATTCCTTTGGCTATATGTTACTAAATACTTTTAAAAAGTGTGGGTTTTTTTGAGGGAAAAAGCAATTGTTTTTGGACTTCCCCACTGATTGACAGGAAGTGTGACCTTAGAAATGTTAAATAGAAAAAAAATCTTTATCTTTCTTTGTTGATGAGTCCTTTTAGGAAAAATTGCGCTATTATATGAAGAGCCAATTTATTTAGTCAAGAAACTGGGACATTTTGGACTAACATTCCATCTGACCGGACTATAATTGTATTTTGGTGATAAGGATGGACGTCTTCTTTCTTCTACCCATTGACCTAATTTAGGAGGGAAAATCCACAGGGACACAGGGACAGATAACTTTGAATGAATATTATAGAATTTTGAAAAAAATGTTCAAATAAATATAGGGAACTCTAGTATTAGATGCTCTCTACAAGCATGTTTAAGTATATCTAAAAGACTATTTCACTGAAATTATTCTTTTAAAAAATCACATAACCAAAGATCTGTGTTTGTAAATACATGAATCATTCACTTAATTGCAGTGCAATTTAAGTAATATATCTCTCAAATTTGGAGTTAAAATTTTGTTGGAATAATATATATACATATTTTTGATTAAGACATGAGTCAAGTAAGTGTAAAACAAAATTTAATAAATGGGTTTGCATAGAGGTTGATGACTTCGTCTTGTCTTTGAAAAAAATAGCTGTCACCATTTTCCAGCAAAAGGAACTACTGAGCTGAACTATTCCATGCTGTTACTATCTTGGCATGCATTTTGTTTTACCAAACAGCTTATTTATAATTTGAGCTGACACTGGACACTTGATACAAGTACAGAGGACAACAATGCAGAGAGTGACAAGCATGTGTCACTCCATGTTTCAGTCCATGTGCTTGGTAAGACTTTACCAATATCTCTTGTGATCATCAGTGTCTGCTCTCTCAAATGCTACCTTTTATGTGTCCTTTAGATATGGCCCCTCTAGGATTTTACCAAAGTCCATTTGTTTTTTGGTTTGATTTTTTCCAAACTGACCCTAGTTCTGGAACCTCAAAGCAGTCTACCCACAGATCTAAATAATGAGTGTGTCTTGGAAATTGATTTTCTCTCCCTATAGTCTGCCTTGATCTCCTTGTTTGGCTCTTTTTGTGGCAGTTATGTCTGTGAGTAATAAGTTTCTCTCTTTAATTTCCCTTGTAATTTGCTTTTGAGCCATGGCTTACCATTCAGCACCCTATGCTCCACTTAATAAGTGTTAATTTGACAGATTCATAACGAGGTTTGAATGAATATTGTGTATTCTGACTGAATGATAAATCAATTCTTATACAAACTAAATAAGAACAGAATTCCATGGTAAAATATTAATACGCATGGGACATTAAATGAAGCTATAAAAAAATGTTCACCTCATTTGTACCACCAATTTTTTAAATCTACCTGTTGCTTTTGAAAATATTTATTGCATATCAGGTTTTTATTCCTGTCTTTAAGATACGTATTAAGAGGCATATCTAAGGCAAAATAAAACTGTACTTACAATAATTTCTGAAAATAGTTTTCATAAACAGTATATATAAAACATAACACTAATTTATGATTTAAGATGACTGATTATTCACGTATCATAATTCAAAATATAGTTTTCTAAAGTATAAACTTTTAAGAAAAGCACATGAATGAAAAAAGTGTCTAAATATAAAAATAATGATTTTGGAAGCTGATGAACAGAAGCATGAATGCTTATTGATTCTACAACCTTGAGAAGTTCCTACAAAACTAGCAGTTGAAAAAGTCAAAAGGTAATTGAATTTATATGCACAAGAGATTTCTGTTGGAAGTGTTCAAGGAGAATCACATGGTATATGTTCTAAAAACACTATAGTAGTGTTCTCAACTATTATCTACTAGGAGTACAAATTGCAATAAGTTTTTGATTCCATAGTTAAGTCAGTCTAAAATAAACTATAAAATAATAGTTAAGCATGGATTTCAGGAGCAACAAACTCAATAAATAATAAATCACAAATACAATAAAAACACAAAAAATCCTGAAAAAACACCTATGGAGAGAATAGGTACAAAAGCCAGAATCTTTGTGTGGTTTTCTATAAGTAGTGAGTGAAACAGTAAGATGATAGAAATAGTTTAGGCTGAAAAGAAAAATAAGAAATTCATGGATTATTCTCATTTCTTTAGTGTCTTATAATGACTGCAAACTGTCTCTTGTTGAAGTTTATTATAAACCTTAACCACAAATTCTGCATTAGATGGTATCTAATGGGTAAATACCAAAGTGACATAAAAGGAATAGAAAACAAACTGCAAGATAGTCTGATTTATTAAGAACTTAATGTTTTACTTTGTAACTTAGTATGGATATGTAATAGGCAATGAGTTTCTTGCTCCTAACAAACACTCCCAGAGGGACTACCTCTGGAATAATTTATAGTGACATTTTCATGAGGAGTGATTTGATTTTAATATAATCATATTGATTTGTAATATATTTAGAATTAATTAGAGAAAGCAAATGTAAATTACAAAATTCAAAATCATTCAATCTAGAAATTATTTAGAGGGAATTATTAATTCTGCATATCCTTATTTTTTTTAGAAATTTACAAACTACTTTAATTTAAATCATGTTCCTTACAATAGGTAAGATATATAGATAAATAGATATGATAGTTTGTTAAAAAAACATGTAAGTATAAATGGAATTAGAAGGCAGAGGTATTAATAAGAATGGGAAAAGTAAACCATTGGTTTCCATTATCAAGTGCATAGAATGGGAGTCAAGTATCATGTCTTATCTTTGTAAAGGAAACAAAAGATTTTGATTTTATATATATAATCAAGTCTTTCTACTCACTGAGATAACAATAACATCTCTTATGCCCACAAACACACACACAGTGATTGGAGAGAACTTTACACTCATACATAAACTCCCCAAGTCAAAAATCTGCTTTGATTTGTAACAGAATTTGGGCTAACCTAAATGCAAATTCATATTATTTAAGCAGTTATATTGACTCCCTGTATCACCAAAACAAACATATATATATATATATAAGTAAAATATAGGCAGAATATAAATTTATAAAATATAACATGATAGCAGAGTAATCTTAGTTATAAGTAGGTTTGATGTTTATTTTCTCTCAAAAGTATATTTGTAATTTTGTTTTGTCCATTGATTCACTTTATTTCCTTATATTGCACATATGTGTGAAATAATTCAGCACAGATACATTTCTAAAAAATCTGTCAGAGTTATAGAATTAGCTTTCATTGACCTACTATCAGGCATGATAAAGGAAAATTCAGATATTTTAAAGTTTACAAAAGGTTAATTGAAATAATAAAATGTATAATAATTGTCCATTTAATTAGCCTTAAGCAATTTAAGGTTGGAAGCAATTATATAAGTTATAGAGCTGAAATACAGTGTGAGCTTTGAAGTATGTGTTGGCATAATTATGTGGAACATCATAATTTTCTCTCATTTGATGAATATAAAGAATGTGATAGAATTGCCTCAAAGGCAGTGTTTTTTCTCCAGCAATATAAAACCTTAAGAATAAAAGATTCAAGAGAAAATCATCTAATAGCCTATGGTAAAGGTATTAATTTAAGTTTTTAGTAATATTTAATTGTTCTAAATGTGAGATAACTCTCCTCCATAGCTAGTAAACATAGTTAAAGAGCATAGCTAAGAGAGTATGAGTTTGAGTAATTCAGTTTTCTGTGAAGTACTACTTGTTTTTTTCTGGAGTTAGAGATACAGAGATGATACATAGAAATAGATTGTTGAGAAAAAGATAGATGAGAGAAAGGTGATCGCATGCATGTAATTTTTAAATTTTCATTCAATTTTCTCAAATTTCTATGAGCACAGAACTGTCAGCAAATGACCAAGTGATATTACATAAATGCATTATGGGAACAAAGTCATCTAGTGGTTCAATTAACATATAAAATCTTGCAAAGCAAGGGCGTGATGGCTCTGAATCCGGTAATAAAGATTGGGAGAGAATAAAAAACTTGAGCTGAACCAGAGAAATTTGACTAGATGGAGCAGAAGCTATAAAACAACTTTTTAGATATTTTACATTTTTGAAGGAAAAAAGTGCATAAAGAAAAAAATAGATCTGTGCCTCCATTGTTAATACATTTCAATGAAATACTCTGTAACTGAATGAAGAAAGCACTTTTGAGCAAACACTTTTCTATTTTCTATTTTGCCTCACTAGGAACTGACAATTCTTCTTATGTCCCAAAATATTTATTTGGGATCATGTGAAAATTATAGTTTAAAGTGCATTTATTCATCCATATACATTGAGTTCATTTTATTGATATCCATAGATAATTTTTAATATTAAATCACAATCCATGGTTTAGTAATGATCACAATTTACTGAAAGGTTTTCAACACTCCAATAAGTAAATTGTGAAAGTCCTAAGATCAAGCCAATATGCTTTACTTTTATCTGTATTTTAATGAGAAAATGGCGACCTTATTATAAGTCTACATAAATTGTTATTAAAATAATTGTATTTGGGCCCACCCTGGTGGCACAGTGGGTTAAGCAACGCACTGTGAAGCGGACCGCAGCCACTGCAGCACGAGTTCTATCCCTGCCTCCAGCCAGGAAGGGGACCCACATTGCGTAACAGACCTTTCCTGCCTGGCCCACTGTTCCCCTCAGCAGTGTGTTTCTGTCAATCTGCCTGTTCTGCATCCTGCTCTGTCTGGTGGATTCTCTCACCACCCCCAGACCTCTGGCCTATACCCCAGTGCTGCTTGTATGCATAAATAAATAAATCTTTAAAAAATAATAATTGCATTTATTTTGATTTTAAATTATTAGATTATGACTGCCATACTACTAAATATAAATATAATTTATGTAATGATGTTTAATTTACAAAAAGCCAATAACTTTGCTTATGAATATTTTGTAATTGTAAAATGTAAAAAAAAAAGGCAACAAAACAAAAACCTTTTCTCTCTCCTTTTCTGACACATACATACTAATCATGTCTCTCCCACATCTAGTTTTGTAATTTTGTTTATCTCAAAGGCATTCTTCTATTACTATGTGACAAAATTGTCACCATTCTTTAAAACCTCGAGTACCTTAGGGGAGGGTATAGTGTGGTAACATACATCAAGAGGTGTGAGCTTATACCTGTGAATCATACATGCTGGTGCAAATCAGTTGCACCAGTAAAAACAATCAAATCTTGAGTCTCTTGCATTTCCTATGCATAGTCTTCTTTTCTTTTGATTGGAAAAATAATCAAGAAAAAAGATCAGACTTGATAATACATATAAATTATTTGAAATTCAAATTTCAATGTCCATAAAGTTTTATTGTAATAAATCCATACTTATTAATTTTATTTATTGTCTAAAGCTAATTTCAAGACACAGAAAATATAGGGGTGAAAGAACAACTCATCAAAGTTATACTGATGACCTATAAACTTATGAAACAATGTTCAACAGCATCTACCTTTGGGGAATTACAAATTAAAACAACAATGAGATATCATTAAACACCTATTAGAATGACAAACATTCACAATGTTAACAAGACCAAAGGCTCATGAGGATGTGAAATAAAAGTAACATTCATTCATTGCTGTTGGGAATGAAAAGCTTGTCTTTCACTTTGGTAGACTGATAGTCACTTATAAAACAAAGCACGCTTTAATCATACACCCTAGGATTCATGTTCCTGGTATGATCCAAAGGAATTGAAAATGTACGGTCACACAACATCTGCACATAGATCTTTTTAGCAGCTTTGTTCATAATTGACAAACATGGACGCAAATAAGATGGCCTTCAGTAAATGAATGATAGATAAACTATGGTATACACAGACAAGGTATGAGAAGTCATGGAGGAAAGTTGAATGCATAACAGTAAGTGAAAAAAAAAATCTGTCTGAAAGGCTATAGACTATGAGTCCAAAATTCTGGGAGGAAAAATATCTGTAGATGTATTAAGTAAATCAGTGTTTGTCAGGGATAGTGGGGAGAGAGGGAGGAACAAGCTGCAAGGAAAATTTTTAGGAGATAGATTTTTAAGACCGTGAAACTCTGTAGGATAACATGTTAAAACCCATTGAATTAAAACATACAAAGAGTGAACCCTAATGTAAAGTATGGGCTATGGTTGATAAAAATGTGTCAGATATAGCTCTGTGGGAGGGATGGCAACAGTGAAGGTGACTGCATGTGTGGGTATAGGGGATATATGGGAAATCTCCAAACTTTCAATGTTTCTGTGCATCTATAACTGCCTTTAACACTATAAATTTTAAATATTAAGACAGGTCATAAGACCTGCAAAATGAACTTTTCAGTTCATTAAGAAAAAATAAGTTTGTCAATCTGCTTTTATAGATTACTATGAAGAATCTTTCTAAACCATGAGTCTTATCATGGTAAGAGTATTTAAAATACTCAGTTTATATTGTTAGGAACATTTCCAAACCAGGTTTAACTCAGGTTCCTTGCTAGTTCCTTTAGCCTTAGAATGCTTATTTTGGAGGCTCTATATAAAGTCTAAAAGCTTACCATTTGCTAGAAAAGACAAAACTTTCACCAATCACCATATTATGCAGATGATGAGTGATTTAATTACAGATGACAAGTGATTTACCAGTGTAAGTCCTTTAGAGTGATACATGCTTTAGGATTAAAAAAAAATGTGTCAAAGTTTATTTCTGTGTTTTGAATCTTTGGAATATATTTATTTTACTGTTGCAATAAAAGCTGAAAATTATCATCATGTGTGCTAACACAAAGATATATTTGCTTTCTTTATTATGGTTTGTTAAAATATAAAGTATTTATTCTACTGACCTTTGATGCACAAAGACCTTTTCTGGTTATTATTATTTTTTTTACTACAGAGATAAATAGACAAATATTTTTCTCTTAAATAATTATGGAAAAATCATATTTAACAGGATGATTAAATAATATGAAAAATCAAAACTTTAAAAAAATTGGCTTGTTTTGACAGAAACCAATGTAGCAAAGACTTTTCCTTAACAACCATCTACCACAAGTTCATTTCTGTATTGTGAGATAAATTGAGTAATCAAGAAAACTTAGAAACTGAGAAAACATATTTATCATGAATGAGGAACTTTGATACAGTTAGTCAAAGAAACTGATGAAAAAACATACTGGAGTTTAAAAAAAAAACTATTGTTCAGAGAAATACTCAAGTCAAGAGACAACCTTTGTATTTTGAGAGAACAAAGTTCATAATGAGATATAGGAATTGGAACATACAGAATAATAAAAAAAGCACACATTATTTTATCCAGTTTTCTGCAACAATGTTAGCTATTTCTAAAATGTTGTGTCAAATATTTTGAAAGGTTAAACCCTCAGAGGAATTTCTTTGACAGAAAGACAATAGTCGACAAGAAAACGTCCACTTGTTTTCCGGACTATGAATATCTGTCTTTTTCTTGACATTGCCTTTTACTGCTACATATCCTTTCATCATATTTTCTTATGGAAAAAAATAAAACCAACATATTGGCTATCACTTGTTAAAATACATATCCATATTTATGTGAGTAAAAATATTACAAAAGATGCCTTTATTCTTTACTCACACAGACTTCAAGATGTCCTTTGTAATTATAACAATAATGTAACACTTTCTCCATAATTCACAGAAGTGTCATGTAAGTATTAATTAAAGACTGCTTATAATTTTAACACAAATTATCTTATTGGTTTCTTTCAGGTACACTGCTTAACAGATAATCACTGAAATTAAATATTTCAATATCAAATAAATATCTTTATTAATAAACATATTTAAAACTGATGAAATCCAAAATAATATTAGTAAGATAGACTTGAAAAAAAAACAGTTGTGATATTTAAGTCATTATTAAATATCTTTGTCAAAAACAGATGATATGTGTTCATCTAAGATTGGGATAATTTACAGCTTTCTTTTTATTCTCCATGCTTTCAAATTTTATATAATATTTTATATAGTGAAGACTACAAAAATAAAAGTTGAAATGATCAGATCAATACTATTCATATATAATCATTTCTCCACAACATCATCACTTTGGAGAGAACTATGAACATTAATTAACAAATGATGTCATGAATGATCTTTTTTGTGTAGAAAATTCCCTGGGGTCACTGCAACAACAGCATATATTCTCAGATGGTTGTTGGAACTGCTTGTTAAATAAATATATCTTACAAAGTAGACAGTCATTTTGTGTTGTATACCTTCACCCTTCAGTGAATCCTAGCCATTAATATATCATGCATTCATAATTTTGCACAATAATAAACACTTTTAATGGTGAGTTCACTAGGGATATTTTTTTAATTATACAGTTTTAGGTTTCTTTCAATATACAGCAAATTTATTTAATTATGTGAAACAATTCTATTTATTCAGTGTGGTAGATAAAAATAAATCATGTGATAGAATGCAAACTCTCAACTAAAATAATAGATTCTAACTTACAATATATCATTCATATATTATTAATTAATAATTAAGGAAATCATTCAAATTTTGTTTTATTTCACCTATAAATAACTAATTTTAGAATGACTTGTTATACAAATTTGTGGCACTTTATATAAATGTATGCTTATAAAGAAAATTTATATAAATGGAAGTTTAGCATATACATTACTACTTAGAAAAATGAAAATATTTTTGCTTACCAATGTTGTTTAGTTTTCCTGTCATTTTGTTTACTGCATTGCAAATCTCTCTTTACAATAATACTTATCTATAATGTCAGTTTCTGTTTTATTTAAGGCAATCTTTTCATAAGTGATGTCACAGATATTTCTTCTCTAAATCTATATCAGTTAGTAATACAACCTGTAATTTTTTTATGTCAGAAAAGTCAATTTAGCTTAATGTAACATTTTTAAATTGATCATTGGAAGAGCCATACTACTGAAATAACTAGCGATGTGATAATGTATTTGGAATATTTTAGAGATCCTTTTGAAGGCAAATAGTAAGTCTAAAACTAAAGCAAGTGAAAGCTTCTCACTGTGATATTTTGATAAAAAAAATGTAAATGCTTTGGTATATGTAACAGGCAGATTAAAAACACTATCTGGAGACATAATGTATAATAACATTTTAATACCTAATACCATTGAAAGAAAAATAGAGATGATGCAGCTTAAACATTATAGAGATATTGAAAGATATTTGATAGAGAAAGCATATTTAACTTTAAAAATTGGAAAATTAGCAAAAACATCTTGAAATCTATAAAAATATCATATTGACATTCAAAGTGCATGTATACGTGCAGTCATTAAATAGATCAATACAATTATTTTTTAAATAATAATAACATTTACAAAAAAATAGTTTTTCACTAAAATGTACAAATTTCAAATAAAATATTTAAAGAGTGGTGTCCTGTTCCAAAGACCCAAAGTTAGATCCAGTCAGGTTTTTACACAAAAATAAATGACTATTACAAGTGAAATCTAATTATATCATTTGTAAAAAGTATCATGATGCAGTATAACAATAATTACACTCATATGTGACTAAAAGGGTATTAGAAATAATCTAATAGTGCAGAAAATTGGGAAGAGTTTCATAAAAAGTGGCATTTGTTGTATGCATTTCCCCAGGTAAGTAAGCTCATTTTTTCAGCTAATGAAAAACAAGGGTTGAAAAGTGAGAAAACATTTCATAGAGGTGACCTTCAAGGAAAAGGTATTTTAAATGTTTGTGTGACATAGAATACATGAAACATTAACAGAATTAAAAGTTGAATATTCAGAGAACAGGCCACAAAGTATTTCATATTTCATATTCCACACCAAATATTATCATGCAGGTAATGAGATGTCTTAGAAGATTTTAAATAGAAGATTCATACAAACATATTTGCATATTGGATATTTTAGTACTATAGAGAATTCATTTGTCAGAGGCTGTTAGAATAATTTGGCAAAATCACAAGGCCCTTAATTAAAATGTGGCACAGAGCATGGAAGGAAAGAATCGATGCAAAGATATTCAAGAAAAAGTATGCCAACTTTGCAAATGATTGAATGTGGTAAATGAAAGAAAGGGAAATTTAAAGATAGTTGTGATTACACATTTGATCTTTCAAGACAACCTGGAATCATAACTAATGAATGGATACCCCTAGAAAAGAATATGAATATGGTTGTTTTATTTTTTAATAACACCCACTGATTTTAAATATCTCAAAGCAATAGAGTATCTTGTTCAAAATAAGTTGTATGTCACTTGAATACATAAATCATTGTAGAGCTTCTCTTTTTAGAGGAAAATATGGGTAAACACATTCTTTTTTTAATGTAAATCCCATCAGAATCTTGTATAGAAATTCGTGTCAGTGTAGAAAATTATGCCCACGTTACACATATATCCACGTACACCACATCACATATTGCTATATTTTTCACATGCATATGAAATTTACATACACAAACATGTGTGCATGCATCTTCAAAGTTTTAAAATAAATTTATTCAGTTAAAATCTTCTAAGTTCACAAAAAACAGAAATTAAATCATTATGATTGAAGTAAAAAAATCACTCCTCTTAAATGATCTTATGTGTCAACTCTTGTATTGTCTCTACGGATACATCCCATTTCATCATTAAAAGTTTGATGTTAAACATGTTTGTTCATCTGTTAAAATGTAATATTAATATTCATAATCAATATTTCTACTATCTTATTTTGGGTGTTTGATACTCATTACGCAAAATTTCTAGAAGACCAAATACTATTTTATTGTTATGGTCTACTCTTATATATGATGTATATATAGTTGGAACACACTAATTCAGTTTGGCATGATTTTATAGGACCACTCAGAAGAGTGAAAATTTAATTGTTCTGTCATATCAATCAAACATTAGGTGATCCATGTCTACACACAATTAGTTAGAACAGGAATCTTTTTAGCTTACTTTATGCTCATATGTCTGCCAATACAATTTATTATTTTTTTCTTATCTATGCACCTATGCCAATACAATTTTAGTTATGCTCAGAAATTCACTTTTCTGAAAATCTGCTCAACTCAGATTTCAAGATATGATTAAGAAATGGGCTTATAAATAATTGGAAATAGGGTCCTCCCACATGGTGCCATCAGACCCCTTCTGACTTGCCTGTTGCTCCCCTCAGCAGTGTATTTCAGTACATCTGCATCTACTGTTCCACACTCTGTCTCTGGTGAATTCTCTCAACCCCGACACCTCTGGCCTGTTATTATATGCATAAATAATTTAAAAAAATTAAAAAAACAAATAATTGGAAATACTAACAACAAAAAATGGTATTAACAAACATCTTACCATTATTACCAGCTATTAAATGAAGAAAGTGAAAGCAATTTTTTAAGAATTTGACTTTTGAAGTGATTGTTCAAAGTAAATGTAGAAGGAAACAATACTTTTGTATCCCAAACATGCATACAGTAAACTCTTAGTGAATTTAGTGAGTGAGTGAAACATGTTGTCTTGTTTCCAAAGAAGAAATCATTTGAGTATATTGATGATCATAATATTTCCTGATATATATTTTAGCTGCAGTGATTTTTGCACAAAATACATGTAATTGTTCAGTTCACAACAATCATAGATACTGCTTTAGTTATAATACATCCAATTTCCTTATTTAATTCAGCTTGTGAAACATTTATTTATGTATGATTTAGACAAAAATATGGAAAACCTCCGGAAATGTTACTGATCATATATATCAATATGCCATAATGTTTATATGAGAAACATGTTCAAAATTTCTAATCAAAAATTACCCATGCATCCATTTCTACATATATATGTATGCATGTGTTTGCATGTGTATGAGCTAATTTTCCTGTACTGTGTTGTAAAATGTAAATGCTAAACTCAATAATATGCATGAATGTATAAAATATTTGTTCTGAAAATGTACTCATATATTGTATATATTATGGTATCTATTTAAGTAATATTTAATTTTTATTCTGGATAAAAGTGGTGAACTTGCATTAGTTGTATCTAAAATGACTTAAATATTTAGGCCTATGAATAACCATTTTAGTTTGTTTCAGAATTACAATATTAAATAACTAAAACTAATTTTGTTTTGTTCCAGAACTACTTGTTGAAGTTCTTTTCCATGCTTAACTCATTCATTCAGATGCCAAGATGTTAATGTTTCTGACAGATTGATATTTTACCAGAATCTGGAATACTTTTCCTCTCCTATTAATTAATGGCCATAATTTAACAGACACATAATAATTTAGAGTTAGGACTACATACTATAGTCCTTTACTTCAATATATAGTTATATAAATGAATACAGAAAATAGTGATGCAGTTAATATCAAGATACAAATTTTAAAAGTATGGTTCCATTTTCTTATGAATATTTGTTTGTTTGTTTTTAATATTTATTTATCTATCATTCAAGAGCTGGGTGGGGTACAGGCCAGTGGTGCAGGGGGTGACGGGATTCACCAAACAGAGTGGGGAGCAGAATGGGCAGATCAACTGAAATACACTGATGAGGGGAGCAGAGGGTGAGAGAGGAGAGGTCTGCTGCACCATGTGGGTCCCCTCCTAGTCTGGAGATGGAACTCGTGCTGCTGTGTCCTGGATGCTTCACAGTGTAGCGCTCAACCCACTGCACTACCAGGGAGGCCCTCTTCTAAATATTTGGAAGGATGTGATCTTGGTCTATGACATGAGAGACACAATTTATTGTTGAGGAGATGTAGGTATTTTTCTCTATACTTCTTTCACAAAGGCATTTTCCATTTTTAGTACTGCTTGATAAGATTAATGCATGCATAACAATTACCTTTAAGTCTGTACATCAGAAGTTCTTAAAATTCTTGGATATTATTTTCTCTCTGTCTCTCTCTTTTTTTTTTTTTTTTTTTTTCATTGAAAAAGCAGTGTTTTACTACATTGTGATTTAGAAGTATAGAATAACACCCTTAATGTGTATGTTACTACAACTACCACAAAGGCACAGAAATTCCACTACAACAGTCATGAACCCTTTTATTCTCTCCCATTCCCCTCCCCTTCTAATAACTTCAATTTAATTCCATGGTTAGACTTCTAGGATTTGTTGTTATTAGGTTTTGTTTGACGCTTTTTTTGTTTCTGTATATTCCACATTTAAGTGCCACCATCCAGTTTATATTACTAAATTTGCCTTACGCAGTTTTATGAATTAGTTATAATGCATATTAGAGATCTTATAAATACATATATATTTACTGTTTTAAATTACCCAATTATGGCAAATAATGTGATTAATAATGGTACCACTTTGCAAATGACATTTATGCTAGGTATTTCATTAATGATAATTTCACAAAAGACATGCTTAGACAAATATTGGAGGTCTGAAGAAGGTCTAAAGAGATACCAAGGGGAATCAACTAGTTAGGTGCTGAAATATGCAAACCAGGGATGGGACTCAGATTTCTAAAGGGGAAAGTTTGGTTGCTGCTACCAATTGCAGTATCAAAATTCCTAGAATTTAGATCCAAGCTTAATAACCTCAAAGAAGTCCTGTTGTGATGATTTTATATGCTGTAATAAGTCTTGTCTTATAAACTTGGATATTCTCAGGCAAATTTAAAGCAAAAGTTGCATCATCATCTTATTATTATTATTGTTATTATTATTATATACTTGCTTTATACATTTTGGGCCCAGTGTTACTAGGTTTTAAATCTGTCCTCTAAAAATTAAGCTTTTGACAGAATACAAGGTACTTTAATCATATGGATTTTGTACTTGTTAATTATAAACTAAGATTTGACTGATATTTAAAGTTCATAATAGCTTATTTTTACTAGCGTACAAGAAATAATAGAAATAGAAATGATATATTAACACCCCATATATGTGTATGTTTGCATGTATTTGGTTTAGTATCATGCTTATCTTTTAAATTGTATTAAAATAAACAGACTTTCATGGGAGTTTTATGTACTTTTTCAATCTTTAAAAATTTATTTTCTTTTTTTAAAGATGTATTTATTTATGCATACAAGCACTGTGGTACAGGCCAGAGGTGTGTAGAGGTGAGAGAATCAACCAGACAGAGCAGGGGGCAGAGCAGGCAGATGGACTGAAACATACTGCTGAGGGGAGCAGCGGGACAGGCAGGAGAGGTCTGCTGCGCCATGTGGGTCCCCTCCCTGGCCTGCGGCAGGGATCAAACTCGTGCTGCAGTGGCTGTGGTTTGCTTCACAGAGCGTTGCTTAACCCACTGTGCCACCAGGGAGGCCCACTTTTCTTTATATCTAATTAGATATTCCATTACTTAAATTAAAATATTTTGTCCTAATTAACTTTGATAGTAATTCAATTCAATTATCACCTACTTTGTGACTATGGCCTTTCTCCCACCTAAGGCCTCTGCATTTGTGTGAGGCCCCTCTGTGCACCTATATGTGTCTGAAAGATTCAGAGAAAGTGCTCCCACATGAATGCCTTGGGACAATGGCCAACATCCTAAGTGGCCGAGGACACCTAGGTAGACTGTGACTGATTGTGTGGTTAGAGTCCAAGATGGTCTGAGAGTAGCCCAAAATTATTTAAAGCACCTGCACAGAAAATACTCCTAGTATGCAAGGGCAACATATCCTTTCTGTCTCCATTGAATTAATTATCACCTTTGATCCCTTTGAAGTCCTGTTCCACAGAAGATGAATGCCCTTTGTCTCCTTGGACCCTTCTTCTCCTACCATTATCATATGATGAATCATGCTTATGTAGTATTGCCAATAAATAGCAAAAGGTCTACTCACTGTGCAACTGTGTCTTGCCTTGCAAACCTGCTCCATGATTCTTACCTCAGCATGTTCCTGTGGACGGGCTGGCACATCTGGGGTTAACAGATGTGACAACCTAATTTCCAGAGAGAGAGAAAGTGGATGTACATGTTGTATCACCTCACAGTTCATATATTGAAAAAATAATACTCAAGTTGTTTGTATTGGTAAGCGGACCTTTGAGAAGTTATTGGGTCATGAAGACAGAGTCATGAATGGGATTAGTACCCTTATAAAAGTGGCACAGTGATTTTCCTGGCCTCTTCACCACACAGGGAAATAGCTAGAAGTCAGCTGCAAGACAGGAAGTGAACTTTCATCAGAACCTAGAAATTCTGGCACCCCATCTTAAAATTCCAGCCTTTGGACTGTAAAAAAAACTGGATTTTTCTAAGCAACCCAATCTGTGGTATTTATAACAGACTGAAATATACATACATATGCATATTTATTAATTAAAAAATAATATATATGGATGAGATATCAACGACTCCCATTTCTCCACTCAAAAATACTCTCCTTACTCTCAAAATTAAAAATTGACATGGATTGAATAAAAAATTATATGGCCAACTTAACTTGAAGCATTAAAATATGGAATAATTTTAATATCTGTTTTGAAGGCATCATAAAATATTGGTGTTTAAGCATTGATCTTAAAAAAAAGGAAAAGGAAATTTTCTCTTATTTTCATAAAGATAAGTAGTTTTATTTTCTGGAACAAAGCATCCATCAACGGTTAGGCTCTTATCTTATCATAGAGACTGAGGAAGAGGTCAGTCTTTATTAATATCTACATTTCAAAGGGCTGGCTATAGGTTCCTTGAAAAAGATAGTACTGTGTTTAAAACTGGTAAAATTATTTTCTATGAAATTGTGATATATATATTTATATTGATGTCTGTCTTTCTGTCTGTCTGTCTGTCTCTCTCGTTCTATCTATCTATCTAGTGCTATATCTATCCTAGTCCCAGGAAGTAATAGGCAATCAGAAAATAGTTATAGATTAAATAGTCACACTAACAAGAAAAACTTTCAAATTCCATCTGTGCATTATTATGCCCCCTATACAATTACTGGGGAAATCCATGATGGAAAGAGATTTTTATGAAGCAAAATTATAATTTAATGTAAAACATAGAGGTTATCTGTATTGATAATTTTGGAAAAAGTATTTTAACAATAAATTATATGAAACTAATTTTATTTAAAAGCTTATTCTCAGTTTAGACAGAAAGATGAACTTATACATTGAAAGATTTAAAATCTCTTCTAAACATTCAAATGTAAAGTTTTAGGCTAGATTTTGTTTTAAATTAAAAATTCAAGAGATGTGAGTATTGCAACAGAATGTAGTGACACATTCAATCAATTCCCATCAGACTACAATCTTACAGATTTTGGCTGTAGGGCACTTTTATTAACTTTGCTTGAATACACCTGTTTTGTTAATTTTAGTCTTTGTGACAGTTTCTAATTTTATAAGTAAGTAAACCTTTTAGTATATATATAAGTAAGTAAACCTTTTAGTATTAAAGTGAGTTGACTATATGATCTTTATCAATACCAAAAATAATATATTTCCCAAGGTTTTGAATAATTTTGACCTTGAAGATGACGAGAAAACTGACAGTTTCTATGGGGATTTAAGGCTTTGTACTCTTGGTCTGGCCAGATGTCCTCATGCAAATCTGCTTGTGGTGTGAATGAAGATTAAACATGTCCTACATTAGAGAGTGATGTCTCTGCTATTCTCATCCCACTAACAGTGAAGTAACATCAGAACAATTGCCAATTCTTAAGACCATTTTATCACTTCAATTTTAATATAGTTAATTTATGTAAACACCAAATACACAAAAAGTTGTAAATTCATTTACTTTATGGATATTATATCAATTAGAATTTTTGTTGTATGGATCTTATGAGCCACAATAAATGTTTGAGGTGGAAATAAGTAGAAAAAGTTAACTAATACACATATCTATATATGTATATATATGGATTGATATGTATGAGACAAAATAGATATGTTCCAAAATCTGAATATGAATTGGTCTAACTTTGTCAGTAATAAAACCACTTTTTCCACCTGAATAATAGTAATTCACCTTTAGGGCCTCCCTGGTGGGGCAGTGGGTTAAGCAACACACTGTGAAGCAAACCACAGCCACTGCAGCACGAGTTTGATCCCTGCCGCTGGCCAGGAGGGGACCCACATGGCGCAGCAGACCTCTCCTGCCTGGTCCACTATTCCCCTCAACAGTGTATTTCAGTCAGTCTGCTTGTATGTTCCCTGCTCTGTCTCTGGATAATCCTCTCACCTCTCTGGACTCTGGCCCGTACCCCAGCTTTTGTGTGCATAAATAAATAAATCTTTAAAAAAATAGTAATTCACCTTTATTGATGTCTTGGTCTGTTTCTGATAGGTTCTTATATAATTTCAATTATTAAGATATTTTAGTTGGAATTAATTGTACTTAGTGTATATTTAAAATGTCAACATAATCTTTCACATTCTTCCCATTAAGGCTATGTGGTCTCAATAGCTCTGAGTAGGATAGAAGAGCCATATTATACTTTATCAACCCTCTGTCTTTTTGCTTCTCAATTGTTTTGGAAAAAAAAAAATACTTGCATACTATTTGTTTTCTTATTATTTCTATTTAAAATCTTATTTTGATTTGCTGCTTCCCTGTATAGTGTTTGTCAAGAGATTGTTTTCTTTGTATTACTGAGTTAGAATATCTGTTCATCTCTGAGGAAATGCCCCATAAAGATGTGTTAATAAGGTATGCCCAGGTTTTAGCTACTTACTGACATGAGTGATCACTGTCATCAGCATTGGATATAGTCCCTCTTTACCTGGAGTATAACTCTAAGTGACTAGAGGCACAACTCTGGAAGACTCAGGCAAAAGAACATTGAAAAATATGCATGTGCACTAATAACTCTAAAAAACTTTGTATATCTCATCCATTAAATATTTACAATGCCAACAACTCCACTAGCACATTTTATTAGCTCAGTTGTTCTGTCCTTTGATTTTTCCATATTTATGCATTTTTCAGACCAAGAGCCATGACTAGCAACTTCTTTACCATTAGGAGCTCTTAGAAACATTCCATTTTAATTAACTGAAAATGAAAGAAAGTAGATAATCCTTTCCTAATGGAGTGAATAATATATAAGATCATTTTATGGCATAATTTCTATAAACTTCATAGCATTCCAATAAAGAAATCTTTCTTATTGTGTCAATACAGTAGTGCCAAAAATATTTGAGAATACAGTATTTAAAATGTTAAATCAACCCTACTTCACTAACGTAAGTAAACCATATTTGTCAAAAATAATAAATGATTATATATAAACACATTACCCAATGATTTAGTAAATTCTATAGCCATCATAGCATGTATAAAATGCCTTAGCATTGGATACTATAATGGTATCTTTCTTTCTATACATATTAAAAAATTGTGCAAGATCCCTATGAAAAGTACAGAGATTTTGTTATTTTATTATGTACATGCTTGTAAATTAAATTAAAACACTATTTTCCCACCGAAGGCAATGATTTTCCTCTATTGTAAGACTTAGATATTGATATGGCAATGAAAAACAAAATGCATGGAGTTCAAAACATTAACCACATTCAGGTAAATTAAGAGTACTATAATTACAATAATTACTATAGTGACGTTATATTCTGTGTCTTTTTTGTTGAGGTTATATATCATAATTACATTGGTTTGTTATCTACTAATTTTAAAAAATATTATAATATTTATATTAAATATCTACATAGAGATTATTATTAATAATTATCAATTACCAATGAGGAAATATCCACTGATGTAAATATTTTAGTGTTTTCCCAAAATACATTCAGACCCAGATAAAATATAAATTTATATAAATTAAAAATTTAGATGTGCTTCTTTTTTAATCAACCAGTAATATTCCTTGAAGTTACTAGTTTTTAGTGGTTAGAGAGGAAATAGATACATGTTAACCGTGGGTGATACATGATAAATCACACCCATGTTAAAAGTGTATATATTCAATGTGTATATTTTCCCAATAAGTCCATGAAAATATAAAATAGTCTGTTATTAAACCAGTTAAAATGGATCTTGTGTTTTGTTTTGAGAATCTTGACAATTTATATTTCAATTTTTTCAATGTTATTAAAAATAATACAGAGGTAATTTATTCTATACACTCCATATTATGCAGAGTATTTAAAGGGAGTGGCACCAATCACTATAACTCCTCTAATTTACTAGCAACTTGTTTTCTTCCTATCACAATGGCCTTATAGCCCATAGATCTTAATTCCAAAGGGAGAAATATTTCCACCAGGAAATACACCAGTAGTTCTTGGGCCCACCCCGGTGGTGCAGTGGGTTAAGCAACGCACTATGAAGCAAACCACAGCTACTGCAGCATGAGTTCCATCCCTGCTGCTGCCAGAGAGGGGACCCACATGGCATGGCAGACCTCTCCTGCCATGCCCACCTCTCCCCTCAGCAGTGTACTTCTGTTGATCTGCCTGTTCTGCTCCCCGCTCTCTGTGGTGAATACTCTCACCCCCCCCACACCTCTGGCCTGTACCCCAGTGCTTGTATGCATAAATAAATAAATCTTTAAAAAAAAATAAAGTTGTAGACTTTGAATAAAGCAGGTTATCCTAACCACTGTATAGTCATATCACTGTTGGTCTAACAGAAAAGAACTTTCCAATCTGGCAAATAAGGAATTTTGTCAAGCATGGGATTTTGGACTCAAATTGTAACTCTTCCTGTGTCTCAACCAGCTGGTCTATATTGCAGTCTCAACAATTGCACCAGTTACTTATTAAAGAAAGTTAATCTCACCTCTCATATATAAACATATGGGAAATATAATCAATGGTGTTATATGTATCGTGTATTGTGGTTCTCTTTGGAGAACTTGAATTAAATGTTCATATAAGTTTGAACTGTAGTACAAAGTGGAATTTCTTTTACAGGGAAATCTTAATTCTGTTTTTAGGGAATGTGAAGGGATTCAGTCACATCCATTCACACACATTATCATTTCCTTTAAAGTCAACTTGTATCTCGATATATATATATATACACACACACACATATATTTTATATGTGTATATGTATAATATATACACATACTATACATACACACAATTTTTAAGGAGGCAAGCAAATCACAGAGCAGAGGAAATATTCTAGCCAATAAAAAATATTTGTCATTGTTCCCTATCTACTCTTTGGCAGCCTTATTTTAGAATCAGATTTTTAGTTTTATCTGTTCATTTGTCTTGTTTACTTTTACTTCATTGAGTAAAATCAATCACTTGTCATTTTCCTTCTGATTTATAGATTAACAAAATCCCCTCCAGTTCCATTAATGTGTCATAAATGGGGAGATTTCAATTTTTTTTAAATAGCAGGATACTATTCCACTTTTTATATATAACTCATCTTCTTAATATCTACTGAGCTGTCAATTTCTTTACCTATATAGAAAAAGAACATATCTAAAATTTACACAAATAACTTTCTGCAAATATTTAAAGTAACATCACATATAATAGTTAATAATAGTAATAATTGTATAATAGTAATAATTGTAACTGCCAAACCACTAGCAAATAAAATTTAAAAAAAAAGTACATCAATGCAATGGATATTCTTGAACTGAAATATTTTAAATGATTTTGAGTTTTGAATATATACATAAGTATTTTGAGGTAACTGACTCAATATTTAATTGACACTTAATATTCTTTAAAGATACTTACAATTGAATGATGACAATTTAAGCTTATTAAAAAGAGAAATACATTTGAAGTTTTAATTTTGAAAGAAAACTTTCATTTTCCTCTGTGTTATAGTATATTTAGCTTAAAGAAGGCAGAAAATATGTTCCATACCCTAACATGGTTTCTTTTTCCCTTATTAGACTACTGAAAGTCACAAGATCACTCTCACACTGTTCACCACAAAATAATCTTGAGAGACTAATGACCACCCAAGATGGAAATAAATAATCATAAGAAAGATTGAGAGGAGGAAAGAAAATGTCCACAGCTGGTGCAACTCTAATGAAGTGGGCAAAGGTGACTACCGCATCAAGATTGAGTTTCCCAAACCAAAATTTGCCTTCATTCCAAGATTTTTCTTCCCTACAAAATAAAAACCGAAAGCCATCAGAAAACGAAGTAGCAAAGTCTTATTCCAAGCTCTTTGATTTCAACTGTTTTGTTTCTCTCCAGCTTTAGAATATTTTGAAAGTTTTGCCTTAAGTAGGAACTAGAGATCCTAGACAATCCTATATGTAATTAAATTTTTTAAAAAATGTCATTTCAAAGTAGAATAGAAAAAAATAAAGTTAATAGCCTTTCAAATGTATGATTGTATTTCAAATAATTATGAGAAAATGGTACACCTATGAACTGGGGAGAATGAACCTACCTAAAGCAAAACAAATCAAAAAGATAAAAGAATAACCAAAATTTAGATCCTTCCAAAATATGTCATCTTTTTCCAGAGAAAGAACTTTGGAAAATTTGACATTTAAAAAAATCTTAAAAAAGAAGATCCTTTCTAATGTGATGAAAAAATGAAGTCTCCTAAACCTCTAGTAGGAATGAAACTGGTCCAACTACTATGGAAAGCTGTATGGAGGTGCCTCAGTCTACTAAAAATGGAGTTACCATATGACCCAGCAAACTACTCTAAGGGATCTACCCAAAGGAAACACAAATATTAATTGAAAATAATACATGCACACATGCAGCACTTTATTGCAGCCCTATTTATAACAGGTCGAACTTTGAATAGACCCAAATGCCCCAAAACAGATGTCTGGATCAAGGTGTGGTATATATACACAATGAAATACTATTCACAATCAAAAAAGATAAACTAATGTCATTTGCAGCAACATGGATGGAGCTTGAAGGGACTATGCTCAGTGAAATAAGTCAGAAGGAAAAAGGAAAATACAGGATGGTTGATAAGAGGTATATAAGGGATCAAGAAAAAAGATAACAACAATAAAAATACAACAAAACAAAAATGAACAATGATAAGTCAGAGACATTCTGCATGGGAGAAGGGAAAGGTATCAAAACAAGGGAAAGAAGAGCAAAAGGGACTATGGTGATGGTGCACAGGTGAATTTGTGATGGAAATTCTATGGGGACTACACCTGAGGAAAAAAACAAACAGTGTAAGAAAAAATATAAATATATTAAAAATATCATTTTTATTAATCCATCAATAACCTTGTTAGAACCATACTAACAATACTTATGGGATCAAATATATATTTATGTTGTATGGTATCACTTAAACTAAATGATTACCTTTTGTACAGTGAAGATAACAGAGTAGAGATTTTTGGAGTTATTGGTGCCTGTGAATCTCTGGAAATTGATATGCCAAATAGATCTGTTCTTCTTATATTTTCCTTTTTTTAATGGATTTATTTATTTATGCATACAGGAACTGGGGTACAGTCCAGAGGTGAGAGGGTGAAAAGATTCAGCAGAGATAGAACAAGGGACAGAACAAGTCGATTGACTAAAATACACTGCCAAGGGGAACAGTGGGAGAGGCAGGAGAGTCTGCTGTGCCATGTGGATCACCTCCCTGACTGGGGACTGAGATCATGATGCAATGAATGTGGCTGTGACTGTGAGTGCTTCATAGTGCTGTGCTTAATCCCTTGTGCCACCAGGGAGGTAGCTGTTTTTACATTTCCTTTGTCTTTTGAATTTGCTAATGAGGGCCTCCCTGGTGGAGCAATGGGTTAAGCAACACACTGTGAAGCAAACCACAGCCACTGCAGCATGAGTTTGGTCCCTGCTGCCAGCCAGGGAGGGGACCCACATGGTGCAGCAGACCTCTCCTGCCAGGCCCGCTGCTCCCCTCAGCAGTGTGTTTCAGTCAGTTTGCCTGTTCTGCTCCCCACTCTGTCTCTGGTGAATCCTCTCACTACCCTGGACTCTGGCCTGTACCCCAGTACTTGTATGTATAAATAAATAAATCTTAAAAAAAAAGAATTTGCTAATGATCTTGATATTCTAAACAATGACACAACATTCAATTTTAGAAAACACTCTGCATCTACATTTTATTTGTGATCAAAAAATTTTAAGCATGCACCAATGAATATTATCATTTATAATATTTTGTTTTGTTTTTAGACATTGTCTTCTTTTGACATCCAAGACTATCTAACTAACACCTGCTTTTCCTTTGAAAGAACAGTCATGATTTTCAAAATGTTATTATCCTCCCTTCTATCAAATTAAAGTCTGGCATATTTCACTAAGAAATGTGCAAAGACATATTATTAGCCTTCCAGAATGAAATCATTTGAATCATTTCCATTTTTAACAGACCACTGGATTAACAGAAATTAGAAATGGGTTCTAAAAACCTTTTGACAAAAATGTGTGTCAAGGTGAACCATAATTGGCTTTAAAAATCCTTTAACTCTACTGATCCTATCATAGAAATAGACAATCCAATAAACAAACCTAAAATGCATACAAATTTGTGATGAGAAAGCAGTAGATCACTCTCCTCCATTTATGAAATAAAATATTTGCCATACATTTCCCTTGTAGCAAGTTTTCATGTATCGAAGTCTGTGACAGTTGTTTCCTTATGATTTTAACTCATTAAAATTTGTCTTATAGTCTGTAAATTATTCTAGACACAATCAAAACAATGAGATATTCAAAGTAACATTACTCAGATTATAGAACAATAGAGGGACCAGGGATGCTTCTCTAGAACAATATAATTTTTTTGATTGTTGCTGTAACTACCAGCATGCTCTCCTGGCCATGATGCTATAATGGAATGCCAACATTTTACAGTCTGAAAAAAATCATCATACTACAAAAAGTGACCTGAATCAAGCAATAATTCAGTGACTGGTCTCTGTTATTTTGGGTCCTTATGCATCCATGTGAATACAAATATGATGAAAAAACAGTGTTAAGTTTAAATACTACAGAGGAGATGACCATTAAAATAATTTCAAAAGATGACTCAATTAGGAAAAGATAAAGCTACTCTTGGGTCAATTAAAAAATGATGTGTATTTCTTCTAAGTGATTAAATGTTTATCAACTGCATTTTCTTAAACCTTTTCAATTATTAGTTTATTATTATTATCCAGGACTCAGGTTTCAGTATTCTTTCTGAGATTATGTGAACAAATGCAAATAGAAAAAATCTAAGTCAGAATTCTGTAATAAATCAGCACTCTACTGCTACAAAAGCAGGTAAAATTGCAGGGGTGCTATTTTAAAACACTGACACTTGAAAAGTGTGATAAATTCAGAAATGACAAAATTTCCAAATTATTCCCTAAACTGTTAAGTAGGTAAATATATAACCCTAAAAGATGTGTTTGGGTTTTATCAAAAAATTAGACTCAATTAAATTGGTTAATTCATATCAAGTTTAGTTATCTTCTTCCATATACTTAATTAAAAATGCAGTATCACAATTTTAAAAATTGTCCTGATTATTTAAAAATAATTTTAATAAATACTCATATTCACTAAGTGATCCATATTTAGGTAAATTGAAGACAATTATAACCAGCATTAATTTCTGTGCCTTTGCTGGGACTAACCTTAGTCTTGTATTTTAAAATCTCTCAGTTTGGGCAGAGGTGGGGGGGGGTACATTCTAAGGTCTTATACCTGGAAACTACAAATATTTGGGTATTTGGAGTTAAAGAAAATAAAATCCTCATGTACAAAATAAAACATACCTTTCTATTAGTCTTTCATGGACAGTATTTCAAAAATGTTGATTACAGCAATCCCATCCTGTTTACATCTTAAATGTAACAGAGCTGTGTAAAATTTGACATTGGTCAATATTTTATAGTTTCAGTTATGGGTGAAGCTGTCTCAATTAAATATTATTGTAGCCATCGCATGAATTTGAGGATGTGTAGACATTGGCTTTTTATTGGCTCACTATATGAAAAGGTAAACATTAGTAGCAATTCATGCAATTGAAAATGGGAATAGCAAAAGACTGGCTTTCTCTCAAGAAGTGAAATTTCAGACCTGCGAATAGGACAACAAATCTAATAAAAAATATTGTATTCATAAAGAATATCAACAAAATAGCTGCAACTTTTTTTGGTAACTACCAGTTGGTATTTAATTATATGAAATAATCATTGTTTATTATTTCATATTATTATTATTTCATATAAAATGCATCAGAGACAACTGAATATGAAAATCTACCAGTCTCTTGTATCACTAATCTGTGCTGTGTTCCAACAAGAACCTTCTTTAAATTTCCATGCCAATTTACAACCCAATTACTGTTCCAAGCAGGGCTAGTGGCTATTGAAAATACCATTGAGACAGTGTTATCTTAAGACATATTTGGCAGGGTATAAAATGTCAAAATAAGACATTTATAGTTAAAAACAAATCTCACACAAGTTTCAGATTTATTTATTTTTCTCTAAAAGTTGTGATTGGGGTCTCTCTGGTGGTACAAGGGGTTAAGTCTCAGCACTGTGAAGCTATCTGCAGCCACTCCAGCTATCTAGGGGATCTATTTGATCCCCAGCAGGGAGCTGACCCACATGCACAGCAGACTTCTATCTTTTCCACTGCTCCTCCCAGCAGTGCATTTCATTAGACACACCTGTTCTGCTCCCCATTCTGTCTCTGACTAATCTTTTTACCATTACTCACATACACACCTCTGGTCTACAACCTAACACTTGTATGCATAAATAAATAAATCTTTGTTTATAAAAAGGTGTAGACTGTATATAGGGAAGTTAAAAAGAAGGCTGATATGCTGAGAAGAACATATGCAAATATTGCCACTGCATATTGAGCTAAAAGATAGACTGATGCAGCCAAAAAAAGAGTTGGTCTTCAAGGCTTGGAACAGGCAAGAAAAAGAAAGAAGAGGAAGAAGAAAATGAAGATGAGGAAGATATAGAAAGTGAAGAGATTTCTTACTATTATTTTAATTGTATAAAATGTATAATATTATTTACATCCTTTGGCCTCCAAGACAAATGATTCATACCATGTATAATTTGATTATATACCAGTAGGTAGAATAGTGAATGATGGCTCTCTGGGGATGTCCAGTCCTAATCTCCAGGATTTTTTTTAATATGTTACCATAAAATTTTAATGTGATCTTTGATATGTTACCTTAATAATATGTAAATGTTTATTAGAGTTGATTAAATTCAGGCTCTTGAGGTGGAACAATTTTTCTAGATTATGTGGATGGATCTGTTGTAATCAGAAGTATTCTTTAAGAGGGAGGTAGATCATCAGTGTCAAAATGATATGAAACTGAAACAGGAATCATTTGCTATTTCTATAGGAGAACCACCCTCTAGAATCACAGAAAGGCATGTATTTTCTCTAAGAGACTTCAGAAGAAAACACAACTTTAACTACTCTTTGATTTAAGACTAGTGAAATCCATTCTTCAGGGATGTGCTTTTGAAAAATTTTAGAGTAATAAATCTCTGCTGCTTTAAGTCATTAAGTTTCTAGTAATATGTTACAACAATAGAAAATCAATACATTAAATGCCCAATAAATATCTATCAGATTAAATATTAATTCTACAGATATATTTTAGCATATTTGAGGACATGAAACTTTGAATTAAAAAGCTAAGTAATTCCAAGGAGAGAAAACCATGGTCTATAGTACAAGGTAATTTTACTTAACAATCACATCATATTTCAATTCGTTTTAAGGGCATTTTTTTTCACTTTAAGAAATTATTTTTGAGACTACATAAAAAACAATATTTCTTAATAAATATACTTGAAATACTTTACAATATTAATAAATAATACTACATACACATTGTGACTACCTCATCATCATGTTCCTTAATGATTTTTGAAACTTAGATTACACTACAATGCTATAACATTGATAGACTGTCTTCAAATTAGAAATATGTACATACTTACTATAACAATAACAAACAGCTGAAAATATAGTTATGCAACATTTATCATGAATTTTGTTGATACAAATGTTGAACATTTGAATCATAAAACAAGTCCATATGCAGGTTTATATGAGTTATTGGATTGGAAATTTCAATTCAAAACAAAATTTAATTTCAAAAAGTAATTTACTATGAATAGGTAGTTTCCGAAATGTAACATTATAACTATGTTTGTACACCTGCAGTACCATAGAAAATATATTTTCATTATGAATATTTAGGAATATTATCATTACTGATTTCAAATCCATAAAATTGTTTAGATAAGTTGAGGTTCTGATACTAGAAGTGTGGTGTCTTTATTTTAAGAAATTTGAGTTTCCCATCAACAATATCATTCAGTTATTTCCTAACTAATGTAAGTTTCAATCAAGAAATATAGCACAATGTAGTTTTTTAAAGACTTATTTATTTGTGCATAAAAGAACTGGGGTGTAGGCCAGAGGTGTGTGTGAGTGGGATTTACCAGAGACAGAGTGGGGAGCAGAGTAGGAGTATCTACTGAAATACACTGCTAAGGGATGCAGAGGAAGCGATAGGAGAGATCTGTTGTGCCATCTGAATTAGCTCCCTGGATGGGTTTAGAAATCAGGTTGCAGCAATGAAAGCTCTCAGACTTAATCCCTATGCTGCCAGGGAGGCCTCATGATGTATTTTTTAATTAATCATGTTTATCTTTAAAAAAAATGTGTTCAATCTGTTTCTGAATCTACTAAGAACACATTTCTGTTAAGAACATTCTAGCAGATTTCTCTGCACTTTGTGCTTACTAGATCTCATTGTTGTTTGTAGGATATTGATGATGTCAGGAAGGAGACCAATAGAAGTGATAGCACATAGTTTTTGTATTTTATTTGTAGGCAGTGCGTTTGAAATAATAAATGTTATCTAACTGTGTCTATTAATACTATAGGCTAAAAACAGTGATAGTGGTATGTTTATTCAACCATAATTCAGATAGAATAACCAGCTCAAGTAAGGAGATGAATCAGGTAAACCTGATTTCACTGTTTTCTCAGGAAGTGAAATATTTACAGGAATTATAACAATGAAATTAGAAACAAGTGACCGTGTTAATTTGATTTATACATACCAATCTTCATTTCTACACTCACATAGAACTCTTAAAATTTCCTGGTAATAAACACAAATAATAAGTGCTCCAAGATTGTAAAGATGTTCCTAATTTAAGTGTGAAATATGTATGTATTATTTATAATAGGCCTTGAGTGCACTGACAGGTTTTAAAGTATGTTGTTAACAGTACTTTAAGATCCTTGGGTATTCCTTTATATAAATGAAAATGACTAATTATCTGGGAAAAGGAAACTTAAATGCTTAGGCATTACACTCCGATTTAAACTTATAGCGTGCTTAATCCTGCAATCTCAAAAAAGAGAAAAGAAATCAAAACATTGCTTTCAAATGTTGAATGTTATTTCAAAGATGTGTTCTTTAGCCTTAATAATTTCTCACTTTAAAATTAGGCTAAAATCCCCTTTACAAAAGCTCTCCAAAACATATACACTCAAAAGTACTGAAAAAAAATTAAAGAAGATATAGTTTATTGTTAATCTGACTCTTCTATCAAATAAGTTATTTAAGTATAAATAAGCTATTAAGGAGAAAATAATTTTTATGCTTTTGTAAGATATGAAAAGTGTTATTTGTAGAGAATAGATTGGGAAGCATGTAATTGCTGACCCACTGATTATTATGGTAATAAATATAGAAAGAAAATGGAAATGGCTATCTTAAGCTCCAATTTTAATCCAAGAAGGTTAAAAGTGGAGTAATGATTCTAAGATCCCTGAGAATTTTCTGAATCATTCAATTACATGGGAGGTACAGAAAATTTGGCAGATGATTCAAAATGAAAATTTGTGATATGCAGTTATTGTGATTTTGAAAGGCTACAACATTGTATGAAAAGTAAATTCTCCCACCCCAGCCATATCATCTTTGTGCTTTAAGAATAGTGCTATAAATTAGTAAAAGGTTTACTCATTTGCATTATTCACCTGAATAATTAGCAGCTTTAAAAATAAAACTTTTATGTTTGCCACAAAAATAATGTTGCATAAATTATTGGTTATGTTTAATTCATATTCTCTTCAGGTTCAAAAGAAACACAAGTCTTAAAACAGCATGCAGCATAACAAAACTAATGGAAAAGTACACCTAGTAATATTATTCTCTCTCTCTCTCTCTTTTTCTCTTTTCCCACCTTTCCATATATGTTTACATATTTAGTACCAAAATATATCAATCAATCTATAGCATAGAAACAAATTTCATTGCATTTATTGTACAAAATTTGTTTCTCAACAAGGTTTCCATACACATATTCATTTCACTTCTGGATTGAATTTTTATTAATCACTTTTCCAGTTTTTGTAAATTTTGGGTTAATCTGTGACCTTCATAAATATTATTTGAATTTAAAAAATTATTTCATATCTAATCCAAAATTATTTTTCACTTGGCTTTGTGAAGACTAGTGTTGACTGACTAGATTGAGAAATAGATGGGACTATGGTCTGCCTCTCAGAAAATTTGACAGTCTTAATATAATAGTACTAAGAGAGGAGATGGGGAAAAATACTAGATCTTTTTGTATGTCTAAGAAGATGTTGCTAGCAATCAAATAGCAAACCAATAGTTTGTTGTCTATTGGCTATGATTATTTCTCTGACTCATGACTACAAGTATCCTAGTCACAGAAAACTGGAATGCTGCCTCTCTATGGGGTGCAAAGTACATAATTTTTACCACCCTATGGGACCATTACTTTGCTTGTTTTTAGAATATGCTACTGCTTTGTCTTTTTCAGATACAGTCACCTCTTTCCACAGATCCTTCTTTATTCTTCCTAACCCTGAGCAGATGATTTCCTGAGGAGGGGAGTTAATTATAAAGTTTTAATCCTACTACATTCTGAGACATTCTTTATTTATATGCATGTCTTGAGAAAGAGGAAGAAGACAATACTACAACACCTGGTTGTCTTTTTCTCCATCTCTTAGCAACATTATGTTTACTGAGAGACCAGTGACTCTCCATATTTCCCTAATGAGAAGCCACCAGCATTGAGGTGGAATATAGGTGATGGATAGTCCTTAAACACCCTTTTCTTCATGAACCAAAGCTTACAAGTTGTTTAGTGTGGCCACTCAATGACAATGTCCATGCTAGTCAGATGCCTTTCTCCTCATCTTTCTCCCAACAGTCTGGTGGGGACAAATGGAATTACTGAAGTATAACTTTAATTCTTAAATTTGAAAGTATGAAATGGTTGCATGTTAATAACCCAATAGAAATGAAACTGATTTAAAATCTGGCATCTTTGTGAACTTAGAAGATAGCATATTTATTTAGAGATTTGGATCATCAAATTTGATTATTGACAGAAGTTTCAACTCAGGAAAAGTATTACTTGAAATACTTTAAAATAGTGGTTATCAAATGGAATGATACATTGGGTGAGTTATTATTTTAATTGTGTTAGGGAAGATTTCTTTATCATACTTCAGAAAAAATAACATATTACATAGATCTGTACTTTTAAAAATATTTGATTGAGGACCCTGATGAAAGAGGAGATCTTCTTGCTATAGCAACTTTCCACATTATCTTTTCTCTAAGAGAATTAATTATATAATAATCTGTTTATTTCATTTATTTGTTCTAGATTGTGACTCTGGTCTCTGAACTTTGAAATTATTTAACAATTATTGAAACTTTAATATTATTTATAATTTTAGTTTGTAGATGACTAGATAAATTAACATTTTTCTACATCCCCCCTTAGAGTGTTAGACTAGGATATTTTTCCAAAAAATATTTAAGATATTAATCTTTTTCTATAATTTTTAACAAAGAAAGTATATTTAGTAGATATTTGGGTTTCCTCTTGATATAACTATATTCTTAGTAATTTGAAAGTAAACATACTTCACACTAAATGCTAAGTCAGAATATAATTAAAGGGCTTTTCCACTCAAGTTTATCAGTTCTGCTTTACTTGGTTAATATTTTGGCTGTAGGTACTAAAAAAAATAACTACTAGAGCAATAATTTATCATTATCAATTTATATCATAGCTACATCAGTGTAAAACTCCACTTTTTACTGTAGGCTATATGTTAATTTCACAGTAAAGAGACAAATTTGTCTTAGAAGAAAGGGCAACAAAGAGCTGTAGTTGGTCTCAGAAGATTAATAATCTGTTAAAACTTATTTCAAATACAACTGGATAAGGGAGCAATTAAAATCATTAATTTGTATCTGATAAGATTTGAGTGTGATAAATTAAAAAGTGGCATAGTCAGAGTATCTTTCATATTGCTCTATGCATGACTTCATTTTTTATTTAATACTTTGAATAATTTTATGAAAGACTTCAAGTTTTTATTTGAAGGTACATATTGTTTTCTAAAATCCAAAATTAAAGTAAGGCATTTGATTCCAAACCTAATTTTCAGCATTATGTTTATAACACTTTCTCTTTTGTCATATATTTTCATAATATACATTATTTTTCTTCACATTCAAGAATTCAAACTATCTTAGCTTGATCATCAAGCATTACTTTAAGAGGCAAAAGTTAATGGGCGTTAATTTCCTTCAATCCATCCAGAAATTTTTATCATTAACATTTTCTTAAATTTAATTTAAAGTTTTTTTTTAATTTCCTGTCACATATAGGACTTTATAAGCCCTCTAATTTCACTATTTATTTCATTTTATCTCTATGTTTAAGTTCACTACAATGCACATTTATAATTTCACTGCATTAACTGAAATGTAAATATTATATGCTATACAATAAATGGAAAAATGGAAGAAGATCTGTGTATGAGTCACTGTTGGAACATTTCATTGTGTATGTGTGTATATACATTCAATTGGTAATTTGTTATATGCTTATAATAAAAATGTATATACTAATCACTCATTATGTTTGAACCAGTGGAAGTTTAAGGCCACACATTTTGAAAATGTTATACTTAATTAGATGAAAGAATTGCAAATATTTTAACTTATTTTATATATATTTTAAAAATGTGTCTATATTGGGATTATTAATAGAAAAATACTCAATAGGAGAGTGAGAGGAATTTGGAGAGATTGAGAGGGAGGGAAAATAAAGAAAGAGAAAGAGACTATAGAATTGGCTCATATGATTTGGGAGTTTTAGGTTAAAAATCTGTGGAATAAGCTGGGGAACTAAAAATTCAGGTAAAAATTGATGTTATATTCTTAAGCCATATTTCATATTATAGAACAGACAAACTGGAAATTCAAAAAGGTTTTTTGTTTTACTACTAACTCTAAACTTTTACTCTTTAGGACTTCAATTTAATGGGTAAAAAATAAAAAGACATTGATGTAAATCAACTTTGAAGCTTTCATATTTGAATTTTAGTTCCATCTTAAAACAACTTCATAACATCTAGACTGCATAGGACTGAACAACTAAGTGCTACAGACATTTAGTCAACACATAGATTTGACTATCATGCACTTCCTGTAATTATATTTCATTACCCTGAAAAGATGTTACCCAATAATTCAATATTAAATTATAGCATATCTTAATATGGTTTCTCCATCCAACTCTATTTAATTAAAATGTGCCTATACCCATGTTATGCCATTTTAAGAACACCTACATATTCCTACCAAAATTATTATGATCCATTTAAGTTCATGCTGCAAAAACTGTCTGATTAAATATTTAGTGGCAAAAGGGTATTTTGAGTAATCTTAAACATATCAATAGAAATTTTAAAATATTTTTACTAATTTAATTATTTATATTATATATATTATATCATTGTTAATTTTGGTACAACACTGCTTTATCCAATCAAAGGTAAAATTAACACCAATATTTTCCATGTAAACCATCGTAATACTCATTCTGTACAAAAATGAAAAGTGATGCAAATTACATATAAATAAGTACATTCATTTCAGATTTTTTTTCTTCAGTGATCAGACTTCTACTTATCCAAATGTATGAAATATATGCTTTCTCTATATTTATTTTTCCTCAAAGGCCTCTCTTGTCCTCAGACAAAGGTGCAAAATGTGTCCTATCACCTCAAAATTTTATCCTCAGACAAAGTCTCAAAACATATCCCTCCTCCCCAGATTTTTTTCCCCTCTGAGATACCATCTTCTCTTCAGACAAAGGCATGAAAATGTCCCTTATACTTAGATTTTTCACCTGGGGAGCCCTTTTCTCCTCAGGTGCCAAAGCAATCTTTTCTCCTCAGGTTTCTCTGTTAGGCCTCTCTTCTCTTCACACAAAGACATGAAAAGTGTCCCTTTTTCTCAGATTTTTCTCTTCAGAAAAATCCTGTTCTCAGACAAAGGCACAAAAAAGGGTCCTTTCTAGACTTTTGTCCTCAGAAGTCACTCTTCCATAAAGAGCATAAAAAGGTCCCGTTTCACATTTTTCTCCTGGGAGACACATCTTCTCCTCAGACAAGGGTATGAAAAGTGTCCCTTCTCCTCAGATTTTCTTCTGGGTGGTCCTTCTTCTCCTCAGACATTAGCAAGAAAAGTGGCACTTCTCTTCAGATTTTTCCTCTAGAGGCTGCTCTTCTCAAACTCAGGTGGGGAAATTCTCGTTCTCCTCAGATTTTTCTGCTTGGAGACCTCTCTTCTCCTCAGACAAGGGCATGAAAAAGTCCTTTCTCCTCAGATTCCCCCCCCCCCCAAGGCCTCTCTTCTTCTCAGACAATGGTGATAAAAGGGGCCTTTCTCCTCAGATTTTTCTCCCTGAGGCCCCTCTTCTCTTCAGATGAAGGCATGTAAAGCAGGTCACTTCTCCTCAGATTTTTCTTCTGGAAGGTCCCTCTTCTCAGACAAGTGCATGAAAAGGATCCTTTGTTCTCAGATTTTGAGGGTTGTGATGTTTGAGAGTTCTGGTGCTCATAGATGTGCCGGAATGTTCATATTCCTGTTGGGCATTTGAATATTTTCTTAGGAAACATATCTACTCAGGTCCTTTGCCCATTTTAAAACTGGATTACATGTGTGGTTTGCAAATATGGTGTTTTTTCTCCAGGCCTTTAGGTTACCTTTTTATTTATTTAAAAGTGGTGGAGCAGGTTTGCAAGGCAAGATACTGCTTCCCAGTGAGCAGCAATCTTGCTACTTATTAGCAATAATACATGAGCATGATTGATCATATGACAATGGAAGTAGAAGCAGAGTCCAGGAAGATAAAGGACATTCATCTTCTGGGGAACAGAACTTCAAAGGATCAAAGGTGATAATCAATTTTATGGAGAACAGGGGAGGACATGTTGACCATGTATACAGGAGTACTTCCTGTTGGAATAATTTTGGGCTACTCCCAGACTGGCTTGGACTCTGGCCACATGATCAAAGTCTACCTTGGTGTCCTCAGCCACCGATGATGTGGGTCATTGTTCTGAGGAAGTTGTAAAGGAATGCTTTGTCTGAATCTTTTACACTCACATAGGTGCACAGAGGGGCCTAGCACACACAGGCACAGAGGTCTTAGGTGGGAGAAAGGCCACAGAAACTAACAATAAACCATTATGAAAAGAGCTTGGTAATTCACAAGAACCTCACACTGAATTTCTCTGGAGAATACAAGTGGTAATATTCTCCTATCAGCATTATATGCCCAAATATGTCTGTGAGTTACAGTTCTATAAATTTGTTCAATTGTCCCAACTTTTATCCTTTCAACCCATTAGAACAATTCTTACTTATATCCCTAAGTCTAACTTACATGTTTCCTTTGCTGATAAATTGTCCATGATCTCTCCATAACAGATATACTTCCTCTCTCCAGAGTATTCTTAAAGGGCTCTTCCTAAAATTTGGCTTGAATTGTTAGCACATTGTTCACAATTGTTTATTTAGCTTTTTGCCTGAGTATGCTATAACTATTTTGAAACTCAGAGCTTGGTACTACTAAGAATTTTCCTTAATAAATTAATGAAATAAAGAAATATTCTTCCAAATCACCTAGTATTACTTGAGTTTTTGATTTCCAAATCCAGAACTATTCTTTCTGTCTGATTTATGGCATAAAGATTTTAGAAGCACTGTGAGGGAAGATGTAATTAAACATATGTCTTATTTTTATTGTTGAGTGTAAATTGTATAATTAATTATTAATCCCATTTTGAGAAAAAAAATGTGTTCCTTAGAGATATATTGTCATAAAATAAGAAAACAAAGTGTCTTGCCAATGAGCATAAGCACTGGCAAATGAAATGCCAGTGGTATCACACAACTATTTGATAAGTGTTAGTAACTGCCAACAATTAGAGCTAAGTTAAATATGGCATTCCTCTCCAAATATTACCAAAGTTTGAAATGATTGAAAGTCTTGAAATAAAAAAAAATACTAAAATTAATCAGCAAGCAGTCACACACGTCATGAAATCATTTAAGTTCAATAAAGTCTCAAAAAATACATGCAAATAAATTTCTAGCACCGTAACCAGTAACTTTATGTCTGAGGAGCCAGTTCTAATGAAATAAGGTAAAAGCTTTCAATGAGTTCTTTAAATTGTTTTTGCCAAGGCAGTGAATATCAAAAATAATAAAACAGTCAGCTGATGCATCTATCCTAAAATGCCACTAATATCCCAATGAAAAGACATTTCCTAAATCTGTAATTCCAATGCACAGTCACAAATTTTATCAGCATTATTCTACATTTCAGTTAGAATAATGACATTAACTGTCATGACAGTTCTAACATTTAAGAAGCAAATTAACAAAAGGTTTATAGTATCTGTAGTTGAAGATTTATTTTTTACTTAAATTCAAGTTGATCATGGCCATGGTATAAATTCTGAATTAGAATGATTTGCATAAATTAAACTATAAAGTATATGTATTACACTGCCTACACATACATCATAAAATTAGTGTGTTTCATATATGTTTTTGATGCATGAGAGCTTGTGACATTGTATAGAAGTAAAGAAAGCTTCATTAGTACTAAAGCTTTATCAAATAACAGATTGACAGTCATTATATCGTTAATTAGAGAATTATATATACTCAAATTGTTTATATGACATTAAAAATTATACACTTGACTTGTAATTTATTTTTGAGAAATATAATCTTAAAAAATGTTTGAATTAGAAATGTCCTCTCTGTTTTCAATTGAAATACCAAGATAGTCGGGTATTATGTACCAACTGTGCAATTCAGTATAAAACAGAAAAGGAGGAGTGTTTGAAGTTACTTAGTAACAATTTTCATTTCAGAAAATATACCAAATTATGTACTGTGAAAACAATTAGATATTTCTTTTTACCAAAATGAAAACTTTTTTAGAATTTTAATTTTTTTAAATGTTTTGAAGAACTATGATAATTTTCTATATTAATTGATACCTAAGATTTTATTAGAAGAAACTTTAATAATGATTTTAATTTATTGTTTATAATATTGACAGAACTTTTGGTATGTTGAATTCTAAAATTGCTGCCTAACATTCTTAGAAGCATATATATGCACGCACACACACACACACACACACTTTCAAGTTTTCAACTAAACTCTATTTTCAGTACAGCTTTGATGGAATTTTGAGGATACAATTGGAGTCTCAGATAAGCAAACTTTAAGATAAGAGATATTATCTGAGTAGCCCCCAAATCATTACTTTTGATGCCTTTAAATTAGGTTTAGAGGTCAGAGTTTAATTTTATGAGAGGGCTTCAATGAGAGGAAAATTCCTCCTTCCAGTTTTGAAAATAGAGTGAGTGACATGAAAAAGAATGCTGTTGAAATATAGGAGCTGATAGTAGCCCTTGTCTTGTTAGTCAGCTAGTAAAGTGGGACCAAAGTCTTACAACTATAACTAATGGGATTTGGTTCACAACCTGGATAAGCCTGGAATTGGATTTTTCGCATGATTCAGAGAGGAAATTAGTCAAACCAATTATTATTATTATTATTATTTACAATTTAAAAGAATAGTTTTCATAAGAAAAGGGGTAAGAAAATGAGAAGAACCTGCATAGTTACAGACAACCATGAGAGTCTACAGTTAAGTTGATTCTGATTTCAGTTTTATGAGATACATAGCAGAGAATCTGGCCATGCTGTGTTGGAATGCTTGCCCACAGATTTATGAACCTAATCAATAGAATTATTTTAAGTTTCCAAGTTCTATAATAATGCAAAATAAATACACATTTTAATATTTGGAAATGGGGTGTTGCTGTAAGTAATAGGCAAAATGTGGGAAAGATTTGATGAATTTTGATAAAAAAATTTAAGGTAAGTGACACTAAAAACATAGATTGTCTTGAACAAATTGTTCCTACAAGTTTGAACATTGAAGATGCTGCCAGTAAGAGCTCAGAAGAAAGTAAGGGATGTGACAGGAAAATCACAAGTCATCTTAGAGAAAACATAAGTCATTTTGAACAGATTATTAGTAAAGTATAAACTTTAAAATTTCTGACAGTGAAGTCTCAGAAGGAAATGTTGAACATCTTCCTGAAAATTGAAGAAAATAATATTTTTGTTTGATAGAAACAGAAAGGAATCAAGGCCTGCAGTCATGTGGAAATCACAGCTTTCAAATATTTATCTAAGTGTTGAAGGATACATCCTAGAATTTTCAGGTTTATATACAAAATCTAAGAAGAGAAATATATTGAAAGATTATTTTTTTAAATAAAAAGGCATTCAGAATTAATGATTTGGTAAATACTTACACAAATGGCAACATAATTTAAAATTACAGGATTTCATTTGATAGTATGGCATAAAAAATGAAACCCACCATTTTGGTTGTAAAGAGCAGAGTAACACAAAGCCACAAAGTCACAAATCCCTTTTAGGGATAAAAGATATAACCCTAAAGGATATTGTCCACAAAACCAGAATAAAAAACCTGGATGGCTCAATCACAAGTACTTGAAAGACAGATTACCAGTCAAAGAACCGGAGGACTCAAAACAAGACTGGAAGAGCAGATTAACAACCAGAGTCTTATTCTGTTCCTTAACAAGAACAGGAATGGAAGATTAGCAAAGACCAGTTACACTCAATTACAAAAAAACACAAAAAACAAAAAACAAAAACAAACACCTTAAGGATATTTCTATTAGATTTTTCCAGAAAGAGTAAGAATATATTCAAACACCTATACCTTTGTATTAAGGATGGGTGACTCAAAAGAAGCCAATAAGAGCATAGAGAATTAATGATATTGAAATTGACATAGTGAATTATTTATACATATATGTTCTATAATTATATATTTAACATACACATACAAGTTGTTAGCTGCATGAATTGTAATTCTATTAAGATCTTTCTAGGTGTGATCTTCAGTTAATACTTTAACCCTATTGAAACTTGTCTGCCTTACCTGTAAATAGAGAGATCATTTGTGTGCTCTAATCATGGATTCAAAAGCATGAATTAATTACCAACTGATGATTTTTATCATTGTCCAATAGCTTCGTTACAGATAGTATGGAAATTTAATGTTTCTAGAAATGAAAAATGAAAACAAATAAAGAAATTTGGCAGGGTGGCAGCTCTTTCTGCCTTCCTGTATCTATATAAAGTATCTCCTTTAACAAACCTTTACCTTACATAGTCAGCGTTGTCTGCCCACTTGTGTCTGTTCAACCACAGTTTCCTTTCCTTTCCATTTTTATAGAAAACCTGCCCTTTTGGATATATTTTAAAATGGCATTTTATAGTGTATGGTGGCAGAAAAGAACAATTATTAACATATACTTTGTATAATTTTATTAATATTTTCTATCAATCTCATATGTTATATATAGCTTATATGATAAGTCAATAAATAATTTTTAACTATCTTAAGTGACTAAGACTCTGCTGAAATGAAACACTATATTATTTATATATGTTGATACATCTATAAGAAGTATGTTTTAATTGTTAAAAATGAAAATAAACTTTAAGTATATTTTCACTTGATCTTAATTCAATAGAATGCTCACTTTTAAACTCCCTTGAGGCATAATTATTGGTGCAGAAATATAAGTAGTAGAAAATTTTAAAAAAGGATAAATATTTCTTTATACAAGACATGCTGTGAAATGTATATTTTGATAACATAATAATCTCTTATACTAGTCATTTTTTCTCATTCATTTTATTAAATGTTTTACTTGTATCACATACTAATCTTTTGACTATATTTGTAAATGAAAGACTAATATATATTCATATACACTAACTCCATAAGTCATCATTTGATTCAGAATTGAAACTTTTATTATATTCTGAAAATACTATTATAATATATGTAGTTTCTGACTTTTTCAATTAAATCTTTTTCAACACATATAGACAACGTCTCAAAATTAATATCATGGTCATTCCTTCAAATCTGCATTGTGTTATTGTGCTAAATTATTATTCTAGTGGAAAAACTACTTTAAATTAAAAATAATCAGAAAATGTATAGATAATAGATTCACACACATATATTACGATTAATTAATGTATATTAATTTAAACTAAATATTTTATACAGAATATATGAGAGTAATTATGTGTGTGTACATACATATGTGTGTATATATAAAACTTGATCACCCATGCACTCTATTTTCATTTACTTTGCCAGCATTTAAGTTAGATCAATTAAGATGTATGTTTAAAAAATTCTGTATATAAAGAATAGATATGTAGAGGTCAAAAAAATGATGAATTCAATTTACTTTAACTTAGGATTCAAGTATATTGTGAGCTATATGTATAGGCATATAATTATAAATTTGCAGCTCTTAAAATAAAAGTATATGACTTTTGTCACTGTCCCTGCAACATTATCCTTATAATTTACAGTGACTTGAAAAAAATCTCAAAAAATTATGAGTGATATGTACATCAGTAGAAAGTAATTAACTTGAGTTCAATTAGGGGGATAATATTGCCAACAAAAAGTTACAAATATATTGCAAGAAAGATAAATTGGTGTGTGTTTTACATTTTTTGTACTTCAGAGTAAGTAGGATATAATTCAGGAAAGTGCTAAAGACAAAGGTGACAGGTGAAGCATGTAAATATGGCTGAAGTTACAATGAGGGTAGATGGTTACTACAGTAGAATGAATAGACTGTACAAATTCAAGGGCTACTAAAACTGAAAGGCACAATGACTCAATTAGAATAGTGTGAGTGAAAAGTGAGATTTGAGTAGAAGAGAGATGGACAATGGGACAATGAAACTAAAAAATAATTCAGTGAAGCTAAATATAGATAGCACTGTAAATTTGTATGTAAGTTTTATGTTCTGGGGATGAATATATTGATGAAGAGTTTAAGTTTTTACATGTTTGTGTTTTTTTAAGAAAATCATTCTATTGACAGAAATATCTGAAGAATAATGAGCTATAGTCAAGGGAAAATTTAAGAACCATGTCATAAATATAAATGACGGTGACATGGACTTGACTAATGAGGTGGAGAGAAGGTTGTGGATGCATATGGAAGATAATAGTTAAAAGGTCAAAAGAAGATGAAATGAGTTTATATTTGATTGATTAAATCATTGCAAATGTGCTTGCAGTTACACAACAATGTAAATGCACTTAATGGCTCCAAATTGGCCATTTTAAAATGTTTAAGTTGGTAAATGTTTAGGTTATATGTTCAAATACAATTTAAAATTATGCTTGCAAAGGGCAACTTATCAATAAGACTTCTTTTTTTTTAATGAGTGTATGAGTCAGAATATGGGAATAAAAGGCCTAGTTAAGCCTAGCAAAATACATATATAGATATATATCTATATCTATATATAAAATTAAAAATTCTCTTGAAAGGGCAATTATATGCACTGAGCATAAATTAGCTTGTTATTAAAATGTCATGTTATTGTTCAATTTTATTGTAAACAGATATGATTAACAGGACAGATATTATAACTTTGAATCACTTCCAATTAAAGTGCTAGGGGTTCAGCATAATATAGGGAAATTAACTAGTAGGGTTCAAGGTTTTCAGATTCTCCAAAAAAGCTATAAAGGATCAAGGAATATATAAGACCAGAGTTTTTCTCCTGGACTGGAATATATAATGATTTTGTTTGTTTGTTTTTTGGAAGGGGAAGGATCAGTGATTAGCTTAATGTACTTTCCTTACTAGGGCTCCTTTTATTTGGAAATTAATTGACAGACATTTAATCTTTCCCCATATGTTCTGGAAGATGATGTGTTGTTTTTCTGACCATATTTTTGAATAAGTCAACAGTTCACTGAAATTTCTGGGAGGAAGACTGTTCAAGCTGAAAATAGTACTGTAGAAAGCAACCAGCCAGGTTGTGTCATTATGAGTTACAGCCACACATCTATACTACTGCTGTTTCCCTACAATCACAGCAATGAATTACAGTAATACATTCAATCCTGATAAATGATCTACTCAGCTTCTGCTTAAATTAAACTGACTGCAATCCAGATGAGTGCAGCCACATATTAACGCTGGGTCCACCATTTCTTGTCTCTCTCCTGGTGAATTATGGAATGGTAGCCCTAGCTTTATGCATTGATTAACATTGCTGCTACAGCTTTTTCACAGATCAATGTTCAAGTGGAATGAAAAGTAGGCTCAAACATTCTGCTGCCACATTTAATGTTGTCATCACAAAATAAATGTGTAGTGTTTAAAATCAAATCTTATAAATAACTCTAGATATAGCCATGTTGGAAAATATTAATCACTAATTTCTTTTACCATTACACATTCTTTCTGCTACCACTATGAAGATAATATGCACAAGTGTCAGTACAGATACCTAAAAAATGATATAACTATCTTTTCACATAACATATCTTTGCCTTTCCCTAGAGGTTTAAGAATTAATCTTAAGTTGAATATCTCTGCATATTTTTTAACACCCATTTTGAAAACTCAGTCTATTTGTATTTAATCTAATTTTTGTGGGTGTTTGTGAAAAATACACATTCTTCACAGGTGAATAGTTATCTTAGTTATCTCTTGTCTAAAGAATTTTTTTTCAGAAAATGAAATAAATATACTGTATCATATTTTTCATTTTGTCCTTGACTTATAGGAAGTTAGAATTGAATAAATTGCTTAAATATTTAACAGCAAAAGCTAAAACTATTTGTAATATTATTTTCTGCTGCTGTGTATTTTGATGGTGTGACTATTCACTTCAAAGTCATCTCCAATTCTTTACAGAACATTTACAGAACATAAAGACTTGTAATTATATTTGTTACAAAGATAAATACCTTTTCAAAAAATAGTTTTTGAAAAAAGATGGTTTGCAAATTTTATAATTTATGATTAAAGTATGTTACTACAATACTAACATATTCTAACATTGGAAGTTGTTATCCTATGATATACTGCATTTATCCCAAATCGTTTTTCTGAACATTTTCAAGATGATTATAGACTAATTTTAAGTGCCAAAAAAAGGTTCTAGCAATATTTTAAAGTTTATTTATTTTTAAAAGCAACTGAGAAATAACACTATCAATTGTTTTAAAGTCAACTATTCTCTTGTTTACCTTAGTATCATACTTGTTTTATGATGTGTATAATGTGTTTCCGATTTAAAGCAGTATAAATCAATATCTGTATAGACTGCATTATGTTCACCACCAAGTCTTGTTTCCATTTATCTAAACAGAAGATACACCTTTTACTCACTTTGTCCACCCTACTTCCTACTGCCCTTCTTATAAGCAATATTTAATTAATGAAGTCTTAGGTTTTGTTTTGCCTGTTTATTTTTTACATTTCACATGAGTGAAATAGTGATTAATTTCCTCTATTTGACATAGACATAAGTTCTACATCCATCTAAGTTGTTACAAATGACAAAATTTCTAATTTTTAATAATTGAGTAGTATTCCAGAATGTATATTATCATACCTACTATATCCAATCATCTGCCCACAGACACCTACATTGTTTCAAACTATGAAGTTGTAAGTACAGCTGCAATGAACAGGAGGAGCATATATCTCTTCAAATTGATGTTTTCTACTCTAAAATAAGAAAGAAGAACAGAGTGGAATAAAAAGACAGTGCAAGTATAAGTTGGATTCATAATTTTTTAAATAGACACTTTATACTTCACTCCTGCTAAGGCAAAATAAGCAATGCTCAGTACTAACTGTAGGTGGCATCATTGCTGACATTTGATCAGTTGCATTAATAACCCTGTTTCACTTACTGGGGATGTAACAATAAAAAAAAGAGAGCTGAAGTTGTGTCACTTAAAATTCCCATTCTCCCATAAATGTTCTTGTCGTTTAATTTATTCATGGACATGACCGGCAGGTATTGTTTTCATGACACATTAAAATCTTAAGTACTTTTTTTTAAGTGACTTGCAAAATAAAGACATTGAGGATACAAGCAGTTAGTCATAAATATGTTTCAAATGTTCAAGTGAATGGATGTTGTTTTACTCAATTTATAAAGGTTGGCACATGGTAATGGTGATGAATGTGCACTTTACATTTTGTTAGTACAATTCAAATTTATGAAATTTCTAACTTAACTCTGATTCACTGATTCATGCTTTTTCTTTGTTTTATTGTTTATTTATTCCATCATAATATTCGTTAATCAGAAGTTTAGGTGTGAATGTGGGTTTTTAGTACACTTTCTGTAGAAATATTTCAGTAATCTAAATTTTTACTGTTTTTTTTATGAAACATTAAAAAAGCACAGCATTTTTGTGTTTCCTTATTATAGTATTGATATCTATATTTTTTACAAATTAGTAGATAATTAGCTTCTATGATATTTGAAACCTTCCTCAATTGTGGGAATTAGTATAAAAATTAAAGGTAACTTTAGACAACTTAATAGTGATCATGCATGATTTAGTTAATTTCGTTGAAATAAAGTTTACTGCTCAGAACACTTTTTCTGTTTAGGAAGTGAGAAAACACAAAACTGCATTATATGGAATTTCTTCATTAATTTTCATGAAATATCTTTTCTATCTCGCAATGATATTCTGATTGATGGAATTTTCTGTACACTTACTTTCAGGACAATTGATTACTTCTTGTCTTCTGTGGTTGATATATCTTCTGAAACAGAAAAACTTTGACTGCAAATAAAAGAAAATTCAACTAACAGATGTTTAAATATTATAATGATTCTGTAGCCAGGCAGCTGCTGCATTGGTCGTATAGTTTGAAAATACGTCTTGAAATTTTCCTCGTGTTTCCTACTTCATTTTCATTGAATGGTTAAGTCAATGCAACCATCTGTCAATATGTTACCTGGAGAATGGAAAGGGCATACTATTCCCTAGAAAAGATTTCCCTGTTTATTTGTGAAAAGAAGATTTCCATGGTAATTTTAATAGTATGTTACCAGCTATAGGTGCATCAAAACATTCTGTATTTTGTTTTGTTTAAGTTTTTTCAATTGGCTTTTTTAAGAGCAGTGATAGGTTTACTGCAAATTAAGGGGAATGTATAGAGCTTTTCCATTACTCTCTGCCTCACACATGTATAAACTCCCTCATTATCAACAAACCTCACCAGAGTAGTACCTATATTACAATTGATGAACTATATTATACACTATTATCTTACAAGTTAACTTACATTAATCATTTTTGGTGCTGTACATTCAATGGGTTCAGACAAATTCCTTCCTATCTTGCTTTTTATTATTACTGTACTCAATTTAGTTATATTTAAATATGTGCATATGTATATATGACACATATACAAACACAATATTTATTTCTATTAATATTTTAACAAATTTTAAGTGCTTCTTAAGAATAAGAATAGTTTTATTTATTTATTTTTTTAAAGATTTTTTTTATTGATATAAGAACTGGGGTACAGGCCAGAAGTGCAAGGATCCACGAGACAGAGTGGGGAGCAGAACAGGCAGACTGATTAAAATACACTGCTGAGGGTAGCAGTGGGAAAGGCAGGAGAGGTCTGCCACACCATGTGGGTCACCTCTCTGGCCGGCGGCAGGGATTGAACTTGTGCTTCAGTACAAACTTGTGCACTATTTCTGGCACAACAGTTTTGCTTCATAGGGCGTGCTTAACCCACTGTACCACCAGGGGAGGGCCTAAGAATAAGAATAGTTTTATTTTAACTTTATCATTTTTTCTTAAGCCCAGATAACAGACCAGTATATCAGAATCAATGAGGAAACATTTACTTAAATGACACAACAAATGACCCATTGAAAAACTTACAAATTTAGAAAGTTTCATTGACCATAATCTGTGATTCATCAAGATATATTTTCCTTTACACTTGGCAGGAAAACCTGTAGAGAACATACCATTTAAATGCCTATTAACCTGGAGGTTAGTGTGCAATTGGATTCTCTCTCATGCTTATTTCATTTTATATTTAACCAGGAATTCAACAATAGGCCTCAACCTTAATCCTGCATCAGTATAAAATGGAAATTACTGGGTGGTGTTTCTGACAATAAGAAAAATAATTTCTGGAAAAAAGATATTTCCAAGGTGCTGGATCTGTTACTAAAGAAATAGTTATTCAAAAGAAAGTGAAATGTTTGGATTGCTTAGAAAAGTTGTACTAGACAATAGAATTGCTCTAGATTATATATACACTAAGCAAGGTGGATTTTTTTCTTTTATAAATACTTCTTGTGTTTGAGTAAACACCTGGGTGAAGTAGAAACAGAACTAGGCCAAATGCAGGCATATGTCAAATGGCAAAATGTGTCATCCACTCACATTCCATCTATGATCCCTAGTTGACTGCCCTCAGGTGTTGCCTCCTGGTTCATGTTCATTCTCCTGTTTGGATTTAGCATTTTGTTGTTATCATAGGAATTTTTGTTGAAAAAAAATTTTTTTTTCAATATCTCAGTGTTATAAAGATACCACTGGGATGATAAGCGCTCAGCATTTTGAATGATCACTAAGACATTTGAATCTTCCCTAGAGAATCTTCAAGGAACAAAAAAAGATTTAACCTTCAAAAAGAATTTGAATATAAAGTATTTTTCTGCTGTTGTACTTATATTGCCCAAGTATAGACTAATGGTTTACAAAGAAAAAACTTTCACTCTGATATGGGACATAGGCTATGGAGATTTATTCTTCCTGGTGACAAGGGATCACTGTGAAACACTCAATTCAATGATTGGTCACCTGTAATTTCCAATAGTGATAAATGGTGTTTTCAGAGAAATTTCTCACTAAAAAGGGAGAAATGGGAAAAGTTTACATAAATTGTGCCGTTTTAAAATGAAGTCAATCAAGTCACTGCAGAAATAATGCTTACTACCTTCTTGGAACTAGATCAGCTGTCTGGACAGATTCAACACACTAGCATTTTAGAAAGTCAATAAGAATAAGACTCTGTATTAAAAGGGCTGACAAAAGTGAATGTGTATGTACTTTTAATTTGTGACCCCTCCACTTGAACATTTTACCTTGTAACTCTTTCTTATGATTGTTTTTTTACCCTGTGATTCCTTTATCAGGCAATTATCTCATCTATTATTTCATAATTTCCCCTCTATAATATGTCCCTGACTTTTATCCCTCCTTGAAACACCTTTTCGATTTCTACCTGAATTTGTTCTTCTGAATTACAATTGTTTGATTCCAAATAAATGTTTGAGTTTATTGTTTTGGCTCTTTGTTTTTAGGCTAATACCTCTAGCACTATTTCTGGCACAACAGCTTTTCTTTATATTCATACTATACAATATAAACCTGCTTTTTCTTCTATATTACTATTATTTTCACTGTATTTTAATACAAATCTCAAAAATGCCTCCTCAAGCCTATTTTTTTTCAAATAATTTAATTAACATTTAAAAATATAAGAAATCTTGAAGCAATATTATTTTAAGTTTCACAATCATATTTATTGTAAGTAGTATAAATTTACAAGGAGTGTACATTAAATGCCAGTATTGGGATGATGTAATATGTTTATTTCAGAGTTTGGATTAATAACCTCTTGGGAAAAGATCCACACGAGACTAATCCCAACCAGCAAAATATGTCACTTTATAATACTTTTCCAGGAATCTGACTTTCTAAGACATAAGTACCTAATATTTTATCAGTGTAAGACATACTACTTAAATTTAGATGAATTTTCCAAAAATTAGGTAAGAAAAAAATGTAAAAATTCATTAAATGTTTGCACAGTCTTTATCGCCAAAAAATGCCTATCGGTTTGCTTGTTTAAATTTCAACAATAGCTAACTAAAGGTTTCTTCAGTTTATGACACTTCACAATATTTAAAAGTATTCTGTCAGTAGTAATACCAGAATGCATAATTTTTTTTACAGTAGGTTATAGGCCTTTATATGTAAAAAGCAATCTCAGTTTTTAATTCTTCTGACAGCTCTGGAGATAAAGTCAAAAGTCTAGTAGATACCTTGGGGCAACTAATTAGTACACAAGAACATATCTGCATGAGGATGCAGTTACATCTGGATAAGTACAGAAGAATAATATTAATCATTTGGAAATAAATAGACGCCATCCCTGAGTGTCTCCATTATCACTAGTTAATAATTGTATTAGTTTTAGATTATTATCTTAATTATATATTTTATTTTTACTGAAAAAATATGACTCCAAGTGTTTAGTGCAATTATGATTATATTCTAGTTTGTAAATCATAATGATACAAATCATTGTTTAAAATGGGATTTGATACAAATCTTGCAAGTATTTTTAATTTAACTTAAAATAGTCTTTTAAATTATATATCTAATCCTTATATGATAAATTTCATGAAAAAAATAGAAATGCAGAACATGTCTCAGGTAATTTAGTGCATTGGTACTTAATTAAGGCACTTAGAGACATCTATTGAGAAATACTATTGTCATTTCTTAGAGAACTATTTAAATAAAACTGACATAAGTGAATTATAAATGAGGACATATTATCATAGATTACAGTGTTTTGGATTTTACTTATCAAAATACATTAAGAATAATTAAACAAGAAGATAATATTATTTCATGAATGATAGTATCATTCTGCCTATATTGCTTCTTTTGAAATGAATTTCGGTTGCATAATGTAAGAGTAAATCAAGTTTAATTATATCAGTAAGACTGACACATTAATTTCTGTATAGAAAGATGAAATGAAGAAGAGGAAGAAAAAGTGGTGGGAGGACAGGCCAAAATAGATACATTTGCTTAACAGCCTTATTTATGTACTGACTATTTTTCCCTAGAAGATTGTGTTTGAGTCTGCTGCTCATTATTGTTTAAAGTCCACTCACAAACTATTAGTTAACCTACAAACTTCTTTGTAAAATAAAATTGCCCTGTCTGCACCATCGTCTTTTAGTGATTAAGAAGATTTGTTGTTAGAAATCGTATTCTCACATACTCTATTTAAGAATGTTTTCTTATAAAAAATATAATACCTTTAAATTCTCTTGGAACCAATTTACCATATGCAGTTTTATTCATAATCAACAAATTAAATAAAATCACAGATGTTCACTGGATTTTTTTTTATGAAAGCAAGAAATACTTCAGACATGGCAATATAAAAAACCGTAAAAATCTGTACCACTATAAAAGTGATGAGAATACTAAGAAAAAAAATCAAAATAATCTTATTTTTCTTTTCACTTCTCTGGAAGTTAACAAAAAATTGCAAGCATCCAGGAAGTATTATTCAAGAAAGATGTTAAATCTCTTTAAGAACAATGAACTTAAAAAAATATATTGCTCATTTATCTTTTATCTACTACTATGCCTTAAATATTTTTGAACATTTCTCTCCATTTCCCTTGACTCCTAACTTCACACCCATCACTTCCTTTATTAATGCCCACTAGTTTTTATAAATATTTTGTTTTGCTGAATCAACTACTATATAAAAACCCAATACTTGTCCTTGTGATTCTGACTTGCTTTACTGCACACAATTCATTTGAACTACTTCCATTTTGCTATAAATATAAATGGCAACATAGTCTACCTTCTTAATACATTATTTTTTTAAAGATTTATTTATCTATGCATACAAGCACTGGGGTACAGGCCAGAAGTGTGGGGGGGAGGTGAGAGGATGCACCACAGAGACTGGGAGCAGAACAGGCAGATCAACGGAAGTACACTGCTGAGGGGAGCAGCGGGCACAGCAGGAGAGGTCTGCTGCCTCATGTGGGCCCCTTCCCTGGCCGGCAGCAGGGATGGAACTCATGCTGCAGTGGCTGAGGTTTGCTTCATAGTGTGTTGCTTAACCCTCTGAGCCACCAGGGAGGCCCTTAATACATTCCTTTAATAGAAAGCACTTTGGTGTTTCCATATACTAGATATGGTAAATACTGCTGTAATAACATTGTAGAGACTAGATATTATGACATAATGATATTTATTGAAACATAACTTTATAGGATATAATATTTATCTGCATCTAAATTCTATTTTGCAATTGAAAATTTAAAAAATAGAAGTGGCAACATGTTATGCTGACTTTATACAGGAATAATGAGACTTGTCAATTTGTGAAAAGAACGTTCTCATATTTAGTTTGTATCAAATAATGTGGAAGTTCACCTATTGTTAGTGTTTAGAAAATAGAGTATACTTGTGCCTTGGCAAGTTACCAGAATGTGGTAGTCAACTGTTCAAATGACTATTTTAGTAATAACACGATATTTGTCATGCTTACAGAGTAGATAAAAGTAAGTATGACTTGAATCGAAGTACAATTTATGGCAATGAACTTGAATAAATATGTTTGATATCACAGTACACAGTAATATTATCAAAAAATTTTGAAAGTGAAATGCCACCAAAAACATGCATTTCCTCACTATTTTAAAAGCTACTTGTCCCTTTGTATACTGAAATAATAAATCTACTCACTACTTTTTTATTCTTAAGCAATTTTTCCATATAAAATATGCACATGTTTTAATCAACATATTTCTTGACTGCTTTCATTGTTATACATTACTACTGGATCCTTGTCATGTTTAATAAGAGTTAGCTCTTTATTATCCATCCCATTTCATTCTTCTCCTACTCCTCCATTATCATCATATTTAGAGATAGCCAACAGTTAGTGTTAATTATAAAATATATTTTTATATATTAAATATAAAATATATAGTGTTAAATATAAAAATATTTATAAAATATTTTTCACATGAGTTATTGGAGCCTGGAAATCAAGCTTGTTTTGGACTAACGTAAAACTACAATAATGCATAACCAGCAGAAACTGAGATCATAAAGGTGAGTTAATAAGAATTAGACACATTGAAGAAACAGTCCAAACTGGAAAAACAAAAACTGGCATAGCAGTACCTAGTGCTTTCTATTGACCAAAGTATAGTTGTTTGACAAAGAAAGCCAGCAAAATGCAATCTGAAGATGTCAGCCTTTTGTGATACAGAGCAGAGAAAAGAAATATAGGGAATAGATCACAGAGCAACAGACAAATGACAAGCACAGTAAATATCAGATATTTTATACCAAACACTCTGACATTCTTGCCACAGAAATATTAATAATGTGTTCCATAACCTCATAAAATTGATTTCTTTTTTTTTGTTGTTCTGAGCAAGACCTCTTCTATGCTGTCACACCTCTTTTCTAAGCTGTGAGGTTTCCTCCTCACCTTGAAACAAGAGATTTTATCCTATCATTTCTCATAATCACTCTGTTCTGTTGGATACACTGTTTCCCAGATCTCAGGTTTTCCTTCTTAGTTTACTCTTTCACTTATTAAAGAAAAACCTCAAGCAGCTTCATAGGAAAACGAACTTAGTTATATCTGAATATACCTCTATCATATACTTATATTTGGTGTTTTTTCTGGTTATTAAATTATAGGTTGGAAAATTTCCCCTTAAAACCTTAAGTCATGATTCACTTTTTTCTAGTAAGCACTCACTGCTGCTGTGGATAAGTGCAGTGCCATTCTCATTACTTTATGCAACTTCACCTTTATTCTCTCCCTTTCTAGAAAGTTCCTGAAATTATTTTTATTTCATGAAATGTCACAAAAATATATTTTACACTTTAAAACTTTGTTATCCTGTCTTGGAAATCAATTTGATTGTAACTTTATATATCAATGCTTATGCTTCCTTTTTAGAACATTTAAAATGAATTTTTGATAATTAACACTGCTCTATTTTCTCTAATTTCCCTTTCCAAATCTCCTTTTAGTTTGGTTTTCGACCTATTTTTTTGTTTTTTTTTTAGTTATGTTTTATTTATAATTCTGGAAAATATTCTTACAATTATCTTCCATTTGTAGAGGAGGATGATGATGTTGATTGTCATCAGAAGTGAAAAACTTCCTGTTATATCAGTGAACCCACTCCTCGCCATTAGAACCATAAAACAATGTATTTGCAAAATAGCTCTGTGTCACTCCTCACTTGTCTCAAGAAATTGCTAAGCACAGATAATTCTTTATTCCTATGCTTGAACACTGAACATAATTGTTCTTCTTTCAGACTGTCCCAAAACCTTACCTGTCTGTGGCATATTACCAATCAAGAATTCAATGTACTCAAAGTTAGTTTAGGAAGTCTCCTACCTTTTTACACTTGAGTCTAATAAAATGCTTGTCAGCAGAATGGTGGCAACAATTCCTGTTTGTATTATATAAAACTTACTCTTTTTTCAAATATGTTTGAAACCCAACTGAAATAAAATTAATGAAGACAAATTTTATTAGGGGTAAAGCCAGTGAGTGAATTGTCTGTTGATCTCATCACAGGTCTGTTTTTTAAAATATTTATTTCATCTATTTATTTATGCATATAAGATGTAGGGTATAGGCGAAAGGTGCAAAGGAGAAGTAGGGGTTCGGGAGAAGTGTTTCCGAGGATTCGCCAGAAACAGAGTGGAAGCAGGACAGGCATATTTACTGAAATATATGGCTAAGGGGAGCAGCAGGCAAGACAAGAGAGGTCTGCTGTGCCTTGTGGGTTATCTACCTGGCCAAGTATCAAACTTGTGGTGTGGTGACTGCTAATAGCTTCATAGAACTGAGACTTAACCCCTTGTGCCACCAAGGGAGCCCATTGGTTCTGTTCTTGGCTTTGACAGATTTTCATTTCCAAAGTCTGATTTCTTTTATTATTTTTTAAAATTCTTGTTTTATAGATGATCTGATTTCTCTGCTCTCTTTTGAGCTTTCTTTTATTCTTTGCATTGCCTAAAGCTTTTATTTTATTTTTAGGTGTTTTACTTCAAGAACTCAATGACAAAGCAAACAAATAACCCCTGCTATCAAGAGTAATTCAGACATACAATAAGTACAATGGTTAGGTAATTTGATGGATTAAATACATTGACACTTATTAAATACTTAGAAAAGTGCTTGGCACTTGAGAAGTATTTAAATATTTTTCCAATAGTATATGTTAAAAGGTCAGACATTAAGAAGAAAAATAAAGAGCAAAATAGGAGGAAGGGTAAAAATTATTTCCATTTCAAATAAGCTGATCAAGGAAAGGTTGATTGGGAACATGAGATATAAATAAAACATTATAGTATTTTGTGGAAAACTCAAGTAGGAATATGGAAGTAATTCTAGACAAAGTAAAAGACAAAGTTCCTGGAGGCATGGCTGTATGTGGAGTGTTTAGGCAGAGAGTTAATAGGAATGATGAAAAAGTTAACAGGGAACCAGATGTGTGTGGCAGGCTTATTTTGTAAATATTTCTTTAATTTATAAAACAAACATGTTACACGATGATTTTTCACATTTGAAACTACTTTTTATATCCCCAAACCACATACTACTCTTTTCTTTGAATAAAATCAGATTTTTTTAAAGACTTTATTTTTTATTCATACAAGAACTGGGGTACAGGCCAGAGATGAGGTGTGAGAGACACAGTGGGCAGCAGAATAGGCAGATGGACTGAAATACACTGCTGAGGGGAACAGCAGGTGAGGCAGGAGAGGTCTGCTGTGCCTTGTATTCCCCTCCCTGACCACAGATTGAACTTGCATTCGGTGGCTGTGGAAGTTCCACAGTGTGGCGCTTAACACCTTGTGCCACCAGGGAGGCCCTAAAATCATTGCTATTAGCACACATATGTTCAACAATATATAGCACCCCCAGTTATATACATTAGGAATAGGAAGTCAAAATTGAGACTTTTAAGAATAATCATGCCTCAAATATTCAAAAAATATTAATTGAGGGAGTTTTAATAAGACACTGTTATCAGAAAGAGGGACACACCAAGGAAAGAAAGATATAAAAATCTAACCAATGTTTTGTCTTCTTGCTGTTAATATTCTGGAAGAAAAACATACAGATATTATCGAATAGTTATTTTATACTTGCAGAAAATGTTCTGTGAGAAAAGTAGAACAATGTAAGGCTATAGAAAATGAAGGAAGGGTGATGATTTTTTAGATAAAGTGATCTGTAGGACTTGTTCAGGGATGTAACTTTAGTTTGTAGAAAATGCCAGAAAGCATTAACAGTAGATTGTATTTCTTGACTCATTTTAAGTCTAAACAGGTATTCCCTGTTTAGTGATATTCCATTAGTCATATAAAAAGTGTCATGGTTTTCCAACACTTGGCACTGCTTTTTTCTGTAGTATGATAGTAACTACTTTCAGTGGTAAAGGGAAAGGCAAACATGATTTTAAATGCAGTGACTTTTTGTTTTCAACAAGTGATCCTTTTAACAACTGCACACATCATTCATACTTTCCATCAGTGGGGACTCAGTCATGTGGCCTTTTGCAACTGCATTGTCACCTGGAATTAGTCTAACTCAATGCCTCTGGAGGGAAAAAAGAGCCTTGAGGAACAGATGGCTAATTTTTAACATATCTTAGCACACACCTCAGTGCATTGAAATAAACTTTCCACCTACTACAGGACAATAACTCCAAACAGAGAGGATAGAAAATACAACAGACAATGTAGAATAAGGTGATCAGATCAGATGACATTGAGAACCAGAAACTCCAGATGAAAAGACATGGTAGAAAGTGGAAATTAATGTTAATTTTGTTGTTTAAAGGTCTGCGTATTTAAACAGTAGATTTATGGGATCTGATTTAAGTTTGACAGGACTCTTACTTTAGATGTTTTGAGACTTTTCTGTGGATGAGCAAAAATGCAAGTTAATGAGATGATCAAATATGATTAATATAATACAAGAAAATAGTTTTTTCAGAATTTCCTAAATGTTCCTCAACCCTTAGAAATAAGAAATACCATGGTTACTATCTATGAAATGGTAGGATTGGTTATTATCCATGTAATATTGGTCCCTAATGTTAAAGTAGAAATCAATGAAGAAACATGATAAAATATACAGTGAAAGATTGTTAAAAAAGTGTTTCATCAACATTAGAACATAATTTGCTTAAAAAGATTTCCAGTTTAAAGAAATTTTGGGCTAACAAAATTACCTAGTACATATGATTTAAACACTTCAGTTGTTTTGGTTTCACTTTAAAATGAACATGTTTCCACAGTCAGAGGAGCAAAATATTTTGTAAGTAAATCACCTGCTTTTGGCATGGGGTTTCCAATATAGCAAAATAGCCCCTTATCTGTGATCTACTGAAGATCAGTCCTACCACACATAGACACACACACAGAGACACATATACACAAATACATATATGTTCCACTTAAATCCTTTTTGACAAGTGAAGCTTACCCTTGCTTTTACATTTAGCTGGATAATAATAACATGGGAAACTGATGTCATTTATGAACATCAGTGTTTGGGGGAAAATTATTCACATATGAAGATTCTTCACAGAATCAGCCTGTCCCACATGAAAAGGAATTTCCAAAATACTTCAGTTGCAAGCTCTGTCATTCTTCTCAGTGTTTTGTAACATAAGGGCATTTCATAGTTCATGATCTAGACAGATTTTATTATCTGGCCAGTTACCAAGGACCACATGTAACATTTTTTTCTGCATTCACCAGAAGTATTACAAGTAAATTCATCTCTTTAGTCCAACTCACATTTTTACAGGTAGCATAAATAAATGTTGATACACAATAAACAGAAGCTAATATTTTAAACCCAGGAATGTAATAGGTAAAAGATGTAGTCCTTTGGGCATATATAATCTTATTGGTTCACAAAGTTTGTATAACTAACATCATATCATTGTGCTGAATATAAACTGATTTTAAAAGGTGACTCGTAAGGTCCCAATAACCAAAAGAGTAAGCTCATTTGCAATTTGGAGAATTGTGTACATATTGACTGTGCATAAGAAAAATATAGATTATATTTTATTTGATTTTCAAGGAGTTATACTTTGGAGAAATGCAAGTGTTACACTCTTTCATTTTTGTTTGGTTTCTGTTGGTGTTTATTGTGGGTACAACTCCAATGATGAAAAGTTTGCTCTATATTTTAAGTTATATACTTGAATATCTGGAGTTATTTGTATAGTTCAATAGGAAAGAGTAAAAAATATTGAAATTTATATTTTTAAAAATAAAATATTTTAAAATTAAAACCATAGTTTTAGAAAGGTTTTATAACAAATATTTGCACTGTTTAAATGTCTATTAAAATAGTAGGCTTGGTTAATATATCTAAAAAGAACTATGTATTCATATTATCTATATGAAGTCTTAATAAAAAGGCATTCACATTGTAAAGAAAAAGTTTTATGATAAAGGAATCATTCAGGTAAATTATTTTGCTTTGTATATTTTCATTTTGAAACAAGACAATCATGAGGAAGAACTCTGAAGTGAGTAGATTTATTTTATTGTTCATATATCAGATTTAAATTTTTCATGATTAGAGGATGATTTCTGAAATTAATTGAAAACATCTTGACAAAATGAAAAGCTGTCTAGAATTGACCCACAAAGAAGTATTTTATCAAAATGAGTGAATAACAAATGCCAAAAGAATGAAAAAAAAAGTATTTTTTATACATGTGTAAAACTTTTCCTTAAACCTATACCTAAAATATAACTGAAATAATCAATAATTTTTCATTTTTTCTTAATCCACTTTCTCATGAAAAAGTCTAGCTAAAGTGATTTGTTTTATAGGAATTTAAAGAAATCAACTTCAAAATATATTATCTAATTAATTTTATATTTCCACTGAAGTAAATCTTGCTCTCAATTCCCAGTACAGCAGATAATTTCAGGGTTGTGTTAAATATGTAGCAGCTGGAGGTTGCCAAATGAATGTGTTGAATGAGTGTATTTTAGTGAAGTGTGTACTATCTTTTTTGACATGCATGTAATAATAGCACATTTTCTGGCAGCTGGGTTCCCTCGGGTAAAATAAAGCTGTAATAGAAGATGAAACAGCCTGCTTATGTAATGACCATAAAGTAGTGTGTATATGTTTCATGAAAAATGTCTCAGTTGGATGAGTTACTTCAACTGAGGTCATATTTTACAATCCACATTAGTCGCGCATTTCAGTACCCTAAGTAGAATTATAAATGCTAAAAGAGAGACATCAGAGTTTACAATCCATATTAGTGACATATTTCAATATCCTAAGTAGAATTATAAATGCTAAAAGAGGTTCATCAGAGTTTAGTTTTTGTCAACAGTTTCTCATATTTCCTTATCTAATCATTAAACTGTCTTAGCAAAGCATTTTAAATGAAAATATAAGACTATTTTAGTAATTGTAACTTTCCTAACCGCAAACTTATAAAGAAAGCCACCTAAAGTTTGATGCGTATTTTTTTCTTTTATTTATAATTCTGTCTTGATTATGCAAAGAAATTATTTTTCATTTAACACTAGTCAGAAATGATATCTTCTGTCAGAAAGTTTATATTCAAACACATATTTTAAATAGTGAATTTATTCATAAGAATTAAATGTGTTACATTATATTTATCAAATCTACATTTTTAAATACATTATACCTATTATTCTGTGTTCTTATCATGACTTTTTAATCTGCATCAGTGTAATGTGGGGTTTGCCTATTTTATTTCCCATTAAAATACTTTTTAATAATTGTATAATTTAGTGGAAGCACAGTGGTTGGTATACATAGGAGATATACCACTTTTCTACCTCTTTAAATATTTTGCATAGTTATTCCTGGTGTACCACATTTACTGACTTTGACACCACTTGATCTTGATGTAAAATAAATGGATTTAATGTAAGGGATTCCAAATATTCTGGGATACTAGTGATAAAAGGAACAGCAAGAATAGCCTACTGTTAAGGAAAAAAATCAAACAGATGTACATGTTTACAAAGGAACTGAAAATATTTCTCATATCAAACCACGTCTTCCTTCAACTTTTACAGTTCTAGATTTAAAGATTATTTTTTCTTATTATTGTGGAATAACTGACATTGACTGATTAAATCCAGCACCTTGCATAATCTGTTTTTTTTTTTAAAAACAAATGGACATAATAAGACAAATACATTTTCAGTGTCTTCTTCCTAATAAGTGGAATAACATTTGCATTCTTAGTGTTGCCCCAAAAAGGCCGTATGGCTCCTTCATACCTTCCCAACATCACTTCATAGTACACCCTAGTTCAAACACCCTATAATTTAGACACACAAAAATTTATAAAAAGAAAGTGTCTATTTTTTACCCAAAGCTGCTTTGTAACTGTTGCCATCTTTTTAAATTTGTATCATCTTTGTTAAAAGTTTTAAAAAGCATAAAATATGTTCTTTGCTCATTTCCACATCTAGTTTCATTAACTTTCAAAAAATATTCTAAATAACATAATCCCACCCAATTAACCTGAGTTAACCAAAAAAAGGAAGCAACAAATGAAGTTTCTAAATGTACTTCATTGTGAATGATAATAAATTTTATGTAAGAAATACTAATACAAATTATTTTAAAGGAAAGTTGAGTATATATTTTTGATAGACCACTTTGAAGTAGCAAACAAAACATGACAAGGTATGTAACACAATACTAGTGTCAATTTAAAAGCAATTTCCTTAACTGAGCTGCATATTTATCTTACTGGTTTCAGCAGTAAAGAAATATAGTTCATATCATACTAAGATAATCTGATAATTACCCAGAACTGTGCTATATTTCTAACATTTTTACTATAGCAAATAAATTTTTAGAAGTCTAGTGGGTAAACAAATAAATTATATTTAATTAATACCTTAAAAGATAAAAGACTTAGCAATTAACATTTGTTTACATTAGATAAACTTTCTGAAATGTATTCTCCAATCATATATGCCTATTTAAATATACCTATTAATGCTCTAGGACTTTTGAATTAGTTTCTACTAACATCTAAAATGTCAAGATTAAAGTTTAAGTTTCCAATTTCCCTCAAGATAGGTTTTTTCACAAAAGTAAATGTTATATATTTATGGTTAATAAAGTAGCACTATTAAACTTTGAAAATATAGATACTTTGAGACCCTAAACCATTGTAATTTACACAAAATGAAATTAGGGAGAGCTATTTTTAAAATATCTTCCAGTATTTCATTAAATTGGAGTGTATTTTTATCTAGATTTGTATTATATTCTTTTGTTACACTGTTTTGGTAGTAGTTTTCATTCATTTTTCAAAGCAAAATAATATTCAATATGATGATAATACATTAAAGTAGCAGAACACATGCCATATAAGCTTAATAAATGATGAAAATATATCCTCAAAAGCAATAACAATTATTTGAAAGTTACAATAAATTAATATCTGCTTTAGGATCCACATATTTTGGTTTCTTTTTAGTTTAACAAATATGTGAAAATTGATCAATATAACATTTCTGATTAATCACTATCAAATAATTAATAAATTATTTTGAAATAATTAAATTATATTTGCTATTAGTTTATAACATTGGTAAGAAGAGGTAATGAAGGCTACACATATAGCTATGTGTCAGATCATTTATTAGTGGCACAAAAATGTTCTTAAGAACATATATAGCAAAATATCTACAAGGTGGAATGGAGAAACTGAATGGAGAACGGAGAAATATTTTAGGGGATGTGAGTGATTAAAATAACTTTCAGTAGATGGTGGGAAGGAAGGAATTTTCTAGGCAGAGATAAAAAATCTAAAGTCACATTAGGAAATCCCTGTGTTCTTGGCACAAAGCTTGTGTAGGATAGTCATAAAAAACAAATAAGAGACACATATGCTAATTTTGGTAATGTGTTGCACTCCTAAGCACATTTCATTTAGGAATCTAAAACTTTTGGGAAACCAAAGTAAATAAAAAACACAGCATGTGTGTTGCTTTTGAGAAAAGAGACTGAACATAAGGAGACCATTAAGAATCTTATTGCAACAATCCTGGTGAGATATTGGAGCTGTAATTGTCAGACTGAAAAAGAGAGGAGTCTTTAATGCTTAGGTAGATTCCACAAGTGTTTACTGAGCACTGAAATATGACGATTAAGCTAGAAATAGAAGTCAGAGACACCAAGCAAATTAGGGAAAATAGACCCCATCATTTTCAACATTCTCTGCAAAGCTTCTCACCTCAACTGGAATAAAAGATATTTCTTAAATTTCAACTGGAATACAAGACATTTCTTAAATAAAATGGTTGTTTCCTAACCTTTATCTTTCTTTCTATAGATATTGTGAGAATAGATGAGGAAATGCAAAATGGTTAGCATGAGAACTTTCATTATTAGTTTGAAGCAAGTTGGCAGGATGAAAATGGTGACATGGTGATGATGATGATGAAGATGATTATGTTTATTACATTTCCTTCAGTGTGTGTGTGTTTGTGTGTGTAAGTCTGTGCATGCATGAGCAAGTAGAAAAAATATCAAAAGTATATATATGGCTTCTGCCAAGGAGTTGGGGGAGAGTGGGAATGTTGAGGTTTTGTCAAAAGGTACAAAGCTTCAACTATGGAAGATGAGTAAGTTCTAGAGAGCTGCTCTATAACCCAGTACCTATAGTTAACAATACAATATTATACACTTAAAAACTTGCAAGAATAAAACTTGGATGTATTTATGGCATAGGTCATTGTGATGGCTTATGGATGTAAATGCACCTCTAATCAAATGGTACCCATAAAATATGTATTTTTGTATATTTTTTTGTATATAAATCAAAGAAGTGTTTTTTTTAAAATAAAATGTACACATAGCTCTCTATTTGAATAAATGAAATGCAAGAACAGCCAAACAGAAACTAATGAGAGCAAGTAGTTATGGCAGGGTATGGAAAAAGGGAGTAATAAGTAGAAGAATAATAGTAAGTTGAGATTAAATGTGGAGCAAATGCACATTTCTGATTATGTTTTTATATTTTTTTCGTTGCAGGATGAAAACTACATGAGGTCTACCCTCTTAGCATTTTTAAATGCACAACATAATATTTTTGACTATAAGAAGAATGTTGTACAGGAAATCTCAACCAGTTATCCAGCTTGCTTAACTTAAGCTATATTGATTAGTAACTCCCTATTTACCCCTCCCTCAGCCACTGGCAGTCACCATTCCACTCTTTGAATCTATAAATTTTACTCTTTTAGACACCTCATGTAACAGATTCATACAATATTTGAATAGCATAATTCAATTTGTATCAAATTTAAATTAAGATCACTAAAAGATATTTGTGTTCCCTAGTTCACTATAGCATTATTAATAATAGGTTTTGTGTGGAAACAACCTAAGTGCTCATAGACTGATAAATGAGTATGAAGTCTTATAAAATTATTCTCCTTAAAACAATTGCAGTATTTCACATAGTCAAAAACAATGAAAGTTAACCAGGATAAGGGGGATAGGATGAATCAAAATGGACAGCAAGAAGCAACAATCTTAACAGTATTCCTCTTGACTTAAAACCTGTCTGAACAGAGGAGAATAAAAGGATCAATCTGAGGAAGTTTGAAGCACAGTAGTTTCCCTAAATTTTCCAAATTTTGAGATAAAAAAGAGCTATAGATATAGTATTCTTATGAATTTATTTTAAAGGAATATAAATTATCATAGCTATTCAAAATACTTTCTGTATGCTATAAATAAATAATGCATATATTATGATGAGGTAACTTTTTCATACAATAATTTTTCCAAATATTGATCACTATACATCTCATTAAACACGCAATTTTCAATTTTCTCCTTTATAAAAGATATTGAATTATTTCTTAATCATTAAATAGGAAACTATTTCAGAATAAGTTCATTTAATTTGTGATTTCTATAGATACAACACTACATAAATGATACAATCTCATTTAATATTACATATAATTTAGTATTATAGTCACCATTTTCAAAAAACTCTAAAACTTAAAGAAGTTTAAGAATACTCTCAGGTTATTTATATGTAATGTATTTTGTCTTTTGGACTGAGGTATGTGTGATTTTGAAACTTATGTCCTTATAGTTGCAAGATGCTACCATGCAATATAGATAAATGTTAAATATACTAAAATTTCAATAATATTCAAGTATTCAATGTATCTGTGCCAAGTAGGTTTTGAGAGTTTCTAAAGATATTTTATATATTTATATTTTTTCAGAATCAATTATAGCTACATATATAATAATAGTGGTTTACAGTGATACATATGCATAGACTGCATGACTTAAAATACTTTTCTGTTATTTACTACAGTATCTGTAAAATTTTTAGTAAAGTATTAGTATGTACTTTTATAATGTCATTCATAAGCATAAAATTGCACATTTAAAAGTACAAATGAACATGTGATAATTGCATGTAATTTACTTGAGTAAAAGTAAATTATAGTAAAATTACCTGTTGGGTAATTATTAGTGAGTAGTAACATAAACTAGTGCATGCTGAAGTAAAGTGATATTGTATTTACTGTATTAAAATCATACTGTTTGACGAATAATATCAGTACTTAATATCTAAAAAACAAGATAGTTTTAGTCTCATAAAGAGTTCTAAGCAATTAAAAGATGGTCATTATCTTTTATTAGTCAATATGTTGTAAATAATTAAATATGTCAATCAAGGAGAATTTCATGAAAATATGTGGTATACACATACACACACAACTAATAATTAACTTTCATGTGAAACCAACATGTGATATTTGTTACTAAAAGCAATGAGAAAAAAAATCTTTTAGGTGGGATACCAAAGGTCTGATTGTATTCAAACAAGGGTGTGTGTGTGTGTGTGTGAATCAAGTATTTGAGATTTATGGAAAATGAAAAATCTTTATTGTAAAGAAAAATTGTGCTCTGGAAAAAATATGGAAATTTGAGAGGTAAAATTGCTACTGAAATGCTAAGTGTGCAACTATATGCCATATACTCAATATGCATACTACTCAACATGTTTGAGTAGCAAGATTGATATTCCTTTTGCAGGAAATTTTATTTGTAATCAAAATGTTTTATAAGTAGGAAACTTTCTTTCTTAAAATTTCTCTTGAATACATTTTGAATCAATTGATGACTATTCCCCTTGATAGATTTGTGATATGAAGAAAATATATGGCACAGTTTTCAAATTTTGGATTATTTGAAGTAAAATTATATACTTCATGAAGGGTTAACTTCAGTTACTTTTTCATGAATTGTAGCAAATTCTCCAAAGTGATAGTAACTTTTAAGGTAACTTGGTTGAGCTATCCAGCAGAAAAGATCTCTTTTCTATATCTTTAGTATATGTGACTAATGGTCATATTTTCATCTCATAAATCTGTAGGTAAAATTTAGTAATTTACTAAAACTCTAATTTTCAGTATATCATTTCTTCTTTGAAGCCAGAAAGACAAAATTTTGTTAGGAGCAAACAGTCACAAATAAAATATACCGACTTTTTTGTACAAAGATGGCACTATGACATTACTTAATTATACAGGAACATTGAGTTATTTTATCTGAAAATGAGATGGTTGTATTTTAAAATGTCTAGTTTTCTAAGATTTTATTATTTTAATTTCTCTACTGACTACTGATATAAATATTAAAATTCTACTTATGGATACTTATATTTTAAAACATTTTATACATATAAAAAAACTTAAGTGTTACAAACCTTGGCTTGAATGACTATAAATGCAACCATAAGCAAATGAATTTACAAACCAATAATTATTAATTAACAGGTGAATTTTTAAATTTTAATATTATGTATTCAAGATAACAGTTATTAGAAATTTAGAAATTTATTATATATTTTTATGATGTATGTTTATTTTTAAAAACTCTAAGTTCAAAGATGTTTTCAGAGGAATAGAAAGACAAGAAAAATGGGAATTTTTATCCTACAAAAATTACAATAATTAAAGCAGAATTAATAAAATAGACTTGTTCATAAAATTTCATAAAAACAAATACATTATAAACATATTTATTATGTATTTATACAGAAGGTATTTATACTCTATATATTTACATACATATGTACTATTATTATTATTATTATTATTATTGCTATATGATAAATGACTAACCACAAATGATATGTAAATGGCTGTTTTCCAAGTTGAATGCAATATAGGATCTGAGATTTTCACTCACTAGTGTTAGAATTGATGATTCTATTCTAAATAATTTGTATGACAGTTCTCAAATGGTGATTTATTTATTAATTCCATAATTACTTGTATATAAACTAGTTGCATTTTCTATTAAAAGGGGGTTCTTTTCGTGATATACATTTTATTTTTGAAATTATGTATCTATCAATATATATGCATACTTCATTTAAATCAGTTTGTTTAATTGTTTCTCACTTTATGCCCTAGGTATATCTTTCTTCCTCACTAGTAACTCCTTCAGGCTTGCCCTATATCCTGTATGTATATCTTTGTTCTTTGACATCTTTATTTTCTGCTGTCATAAGATGGTTCATATTCATTTTTTAAATTGTATTGACTTAACATGGTTTTACAACTTTGTGTATAATTCAGAGGTGATAAGACCACATCTCCAAAGATACCATACCACTTTCACAAACCATGGTCCCAAATTCCTCCATCATAAAAAGTTGTATTAAGAAAGTTATTTATCTTCTATCACTTTTATTTTATTTTTATTGAAATATAATTGATATGCTATAAAATTCATCATTTAAAATGTACAGTTGTTTTGAAAATATTTGTCTTATTTCAATTTACATCTATTCAAACCTGTCCCCTCTTACACCTAATATTAAATAACAAAATACATTTATCTTTATTCTGTTCTAGGTATTGTTTCATCCTTTACATATATTAGCCCTTTTTTTGCATATATGAGCTGTAGTTACAGATGAGGATTCTGAAACTAATAAAGAATATGTAACTTTTATGATATTATATGATCTGCTGAAAAACTGAAGTCAGTCTCTTCTCTACTTGGATCTGTAAAATATTCTTTAAATAAGAGTAAATAGTAAAGTGCTAAAATGGCCTGTGGACTAAGGTTTCAGAATAGTTTTCTCAACTGCGTTTTATGGCTTCATCATATACACTCTATCACTGATGTAGTAGTCATATAAGTAGTTACTAGAAAAAAAATCTCTTCTTAAAAATTATTATTTCTATTATTTAGTGCTCACTCTTTTCTTATACCTTCACTATCTTTCCATGTAGCTTAGCTTCTCAGAAAGACATTTTCTGACAAGTGTTGACTTTGCATTGCCTCAACATTCAATATCACTTTCTCTGTTTATTTTCCTCTGTTACACTTATTGCTGAATTGTACATGTTAACAGTCTATCGTCTTTCTTCAGTTTATACAAGAAGAATGGCCGGGAGAATATGGTAGTTTGTTCACTGCATTATATTTGGCACTAATATCATATTCCTCAAACAAAGCAAGGGAACAAGATATTATGAACTAAAGATAAAAATGTGTTACAAAATGTGGAATATCTAGTTTAAATTTTGCTCCATAAGTATTGAGGGAAATAAGTAAACTAAATATAGAAATAGTATACTAACATCTGCTACGAATTGATTCTAATTACACTAATGAATCTTGATATTGTCATTTTCTATCACAACGAAAATTATGTAACAACTATTTGCATGTGAATATATGGATATAAACAAATGCAAATAAGAAACTAAATGAAGAACCACATCATGTAAATTATTGTGACCAGTTAATTGTAAAAGATTTTATTAAGAAGAATTTCAAAACTCTATGAACTTCTTTAAATCAGTTTGTTTCAGGAAAAAAAACAAAACTTAATGTTGCATTCTGTTGTTCAATGTTTGTTTCTGAATTACAGACATTCGTTGCATGAACAGCTTTAGCTAAATATGGACTAATAAGAATCTTTTGGAAAATAGAAACTGCTAAATATTCAAAAGTTATTTGTTCACATCTAGTTGAAAGATAAAGTTAAAAGAAAGGATGATTAATAGACTTTGATAAGTATTTATAATAAAAACGTCATGCATTACATTACAACGATGGATATGCTTATCACTGAAGAACTAAATATAAAAATTATCTTTCTTCCTTTTGGTTGATAAAGCAACAGTAAGCACACCTTATATAAAAGCTTTGATTCTTTCATTTGGAATGTTTCTCATCTGCTGAAAGTTGACCTTTGCTAAAATATAGTGACACAGATTGATATTTACCTTCACTTTTTAAAAAATGTATACTTCTTCAATGAAGCATTTCAGAATAAATTGGAAAAATGTCAAGGATGGTGATGAGTATCAATATTTTGTTGTGTACTCAAATGCAATGTTTTATTTTGTTATGACAATATACTTGCTTGCTTGCATATGGGGAAGATAGATGAGTGTCATGGGATTAGCATAAGGAAATGAAGGGGGGTGGGAGAAATTCCATAATTTTGCAACATCTGCAGATTCTATTCTACTTTTTTTTTTTTTTTAGAATTTATTTATGTATACAAGAGATGGGATAAACAACAGAGGTGCTGGGATGAGAGGATTCACCAGAGACAGAGTGGGGAGCAGAACAAGCAGATGGACTGAAATATGCTGCTGAGGAGAAGAGCGGGGGAGACAGGAGAGGTCTGCCCCACCATGGGGGTCACCTCTAGGCCAGCAGAAGCGGGTATCAAACTCATGCTGCAGTGGCTGCTGTTTGCTTCATAGTACTGTGCTTAACCCATTACACCATGAAGAAGGCCCCTATTTTTTTTTTTTTTTAATATATTTGACATCATTTGTATTCCCCAGGGAGTACCCACCACCATTCCACCCATGCACCATCACCTCAGTCCCTTGTGCATTTTCTGCCCTCATCCCCATTTTTGCCCTCCCCTCCTTCCCCTTCCTCCCATTGTCTCTTTGGTTTATCTTGGCTTTTTGGTCTTGTTGAGTTTTTTGTTTGCTTTTGGTTATAATTGCCCAATTCCTTGAGCTTATTCTTTGTTGTTGCTGTTGTTCTTTCATATT
>JAGFMF010011427.1:1139990-1186926 GCA_019455555.1 Galemys pyrenaicus | reverse complement strand
TTTTCTCTTGCCTTCTGACTTGTTTCACTGAGTATAATTCCTTCTAGTTCCATCCATGTTTCTATAAATGTCCCTAGTTTCTCATTTTTGATTGCTGAATAATAGGCCCTTATTCTACTTGATATTGTGATTTCCACTGTAAAAAAAAATTCAAAATGGCATAGCTTAATTATTCATGTATATAGTTATAAGAGATTTTTTTTCATTAAGGAAATTCCAAAACTTATTATTGTTTTTCATAAGGATAAAAACTGATGCAATGAAGTAGAATTGCTGTACTTTTTGGAAATACTTAATTTTGTTTTTTTGTTGTTTTTTTTTAAAGATTTATTTATGTATACAAGAGCTGGGGTACAGGCAAGAGTTGCAGGCGGTGAGAGGATTCACCAGACACAGAGTGGGGAACAGAACAGAGAGACTGACTGAAGTACACTGCTGAGGGGATCAGCAGGCGAGGCAGGAGAGGTACACTGCTGAGGGGAATAGGTGAGGCAGGAAAGGTCTGCAGCGCCATGTGGGTCCCCTCCCTGGCCAGAGGCAGGGATCAAACTTGTGCTGCAGTGGCTGCGGTCTGCTTCATAGTATGTTGCTTAATCCACTGCGCCACCAGGGAGGCCCGATACTTAATTTTGTTATAAACAATATGAAATAAAGCAGGGTGAAGCAGTCATAAATTTAAGTATAGGTAGTAAGTATCTGATTGCAAACACTATGTAGACTCACTCATAGGAAGACTTAAGTGCAGAGTGAGTTTGTAGTATAAGATGATTAGATTCTATAAAGTTGTTAAATGTACAATAAGTTAAATCTAAGAAATAGCAAGGATAACCACAATAAATATAAAATATGGTATACGATAAAGAGTGTTATGTTTAGATAGAACAACATGAAAAAACAATATATGACCATGGCACATCTGGGCTAACAGCTTTGTTTCCCCTAAATTGGTCATTTATTGGTGATATTCAGTAAGCCCCTATTCTGGACATATGTTCTTAGTCCAAGATAAAACTCATAACTATTCAGAAGAATAACTAGTAAAGTATAGCAATAGGCAAGGCATACTTTCATCTATTTTTATGTATCATTCTAATAGAAGATGTATGTATATCTGTATCATTTCCCGAGTAATCTTCCATCTGTTTGGGTCCTTCTGATCAAACCTAAGCTCTGTTTCTGGTAAACAACAACTATCTAGAAAGGGAGAAGAGAGAAGGGAGAAAGAGGGGCAGAGAGGGAAATAGAAACTTTATTTACATCACTCAGGACTCAATGTCATCCTTCCTGCCATGTGTACCTTATCCAACATATATATACACACATATCTTTGTCTTTGTTTATGTCTATACATTTCAAATTAATTTTATGTGACCTATGTTTCAATTATTTTGTTATAACATGAACATGTTTGTTCCATACCATTTGGGATATTTTACCTGGTATTGCACTTGAACATTGTCACTTAATCAAGATAATCAACAGCATGACATACTTTACCACTTTTGATGTTAGTAAAGGTCAAATTCATTACCCATACACTTGCTTTGGGAGTTTACTAGATTTTTACACATACAGCTCTATATAAGTCATAGGATCACTCTTGCCTAAAAGCTTTGCTTCCATATATGTAGATCACACCTTAGACACCTGAGAAGAGTTTTGAGTCTATATGGTTGTGAGATCATTATCATAGTCCACAAAAACCCATGTTAATTCTCTTACGTAGAAGACAAAAGTACTTGTTTCCAAAATGTGGTCATATGGACAATTGGTTTCCCTGCATATGTTCTAAGCTTCTCCTAGAGTCAAGGTTACACAGGAAATTAGTGCTAGTGCCAGAGCTAGCTTTCTCTATGGTGCCATATTTCAACCTGGCACTAAAAAGAGTCCAGTGTTTCCAAATTCAAACCTGGATTTTCAGAACTTTATGAAGGTATATTTATCAAAGTGGAAAGATAAAATTGCCTTTGATTCACAATCTGTTAACTTGATTTTAATGTTTAAGTATTTGGACATATGGTATCTGGGCCGCCATTTGTACCCAACCTTCTTATAAGTGCTGAGACTGGGTCTGCCTTTAGGTCTTTAATTATCTACATAAAGAAGGAAAGTGTAATAGCATGTGAAATCAGGACAAGTTTTTTAAGCAATAGCAGAACTTGGACTAAAATTAATTGAACTAAATTATGACAAATTTTAATTTTCTCTCTCTAAAATTGCTTAGCAAATTGGTTAGGTTTGAAAGCATTTCAAATAGAATTAACTAGTGCTTATGGAAACACAGGTTTAAATAGATAAATGAGGTAATGAAAAATACAGACAAAATAAGGTTTGGAGGCACAGATTAATGACTTATGGACACTTTTAAAAAAGAATAGGTGGGGCAGTACATGATATATTTTGATATATAAATCACATTTCATCTAGTGGTTCATAAACCATTCATAGTTATTTAAACCAATGCTACTTCAATAAAAATATTACAACAACAACAAAACTACCCCAAAATGTCATTGCAAGAGTGCATCAAAATATAAAGAAAACAATAGACTTTTATTTAAGCAATAAAGTTGTACATGAGAAGTGTAAACAATAAGAGAAGAAAAAAAATCAAACTGTACTAGAAAACAGTTGGAACTGATTGAAATATGTTGAAGAATGCAGTCATATTTATAGGCAATTTGACTGTGAAACCTGTGGAACAGTACTCATAAAACCTTTAGAATTCTTTTTCTATGTATAGTATAACATGCAATTCTATGATCTATAGCAAATAAAAATAAAGTAAGAACCAGGAAAAGAGAATAACAAAACACACACACACACACACACAGACAAAAAAAAATAAAAGTGGAATTATAAAAAATAATTAAAAAATATATCAGCTTCTAAATGTTTTCAGAGAATTTTTACATAAACACAAAAATAACTCCTATAAAATAACACTAACTAAAACAGCCATAAATTGCATAATATTTTTAAGAGATATGTTTTGTGCCTCCCTAAAATCATAGAGGTTAAGTCTCAGCACTTCACATCTATAGAATGAGTTCAAGTTTGATTCTTAGCCATGGAAACAGACTCATGGCACAGCAGACACTTCTTGTCTTACCCACTGCTCCCCTTAGTAGCGTATTTCAGTATAGCCACCTGTTATGCACCCCACAGTCTCTGGTGAATTTTCTTATCCCTGCCCCAACACCACTGTATATAACCAAGTTATTCTATGTAAATAAATACATAAATAGATAGGTAGATAAATAAATAAACAAAAATATAGCATATATTTAAGAACTATCTCAGAACAGAAAGGTGCTAGCTAAAGTGTCATTTAATGTCTTGTATATGTTGAAAAATATAAACTTAATAATGTGAGCAACTAGATGCCCAATATTTAATGACTTTAATTTCAGAAAAACAAAACTAACCAAAAAAAGAACCCCTAAGAATAGAGTGGAAGTAGACTAAAACAATTAATAAAATGCAAGAATGAAAGTTATTGAAGTTGACCGAAAACAATTGCACATTTTCAAATGGAAAAACATTAGCAAGAAGTCAGATAATGCTGGAAAAATTCAACACAAATAATTATGAAGTCTACATTAACAAATATATGTGGCTGGTAAAAATAAGCTATGAGAAATGAGTGTGATGATTATAAAAGCTGTTCACAGCCGGGTCTGTAGAAAAAACATAGAAAATACCCTTTGCAGGTGACTAAGCACAATGAAAGGCTGAAATGCACAAATTCCTAGATATTGTATAGCAAAATAAGGAGTGTAGGTACTAAGTCACTTTTCTCTTAAATCAAGGTGAATCAAGGAGACACTCCTCATGACACTTTACTGGACTTCTGAGGATCATAGAACAAACAGTGAATTAGAGGATAATGTAGACTAAGTCACTTAATGCTTGTGCAAATTTTGATAATGATTAAAGTGTCAATGGGCATACATTTTTCACTTCACTCCAATACTGAGGACATTTTAAGTGGAAGAAAAGAAACTGAAAGACAAGGAAAAGCTGAAAATAAAATTAATAACTTCATCTCTCTAATCCTACCTCTGTCCTCCCCCTGCTTTTGAGTAAAAGGCACAGTCATGAGAAACAGGCATAGTGGGGATGTTCTGGCATTTAGTGTCAGTCAATAAATGGGGAATTTCACTTAGGGTACCACAGTGAAGGCTAAAGGTCAGGGATTTAATCTCTAATCTCCTCTTTGGAGATTAGAAAGGCTTTATGTGAAATAACTGTAATTTGTTATATTGATGGAAAAAAAATCTCCATTTCAAGGTTATATTCCAAAACAATTGATAATCATTTTCACTTTAACTTTCGCAAGTGTCCCTTGTTTGATAAATGGATTATAGTTAGTTATGAGATTTACAGTGACCTGTAAACACAATAACTTGGAAGGAGTACAGAACTTGAATGAATTGATGGAAAGTGGGCACTGGGTCTCACTCTCCCTGTGTGAGTGTGTGTCTGTGTGTCTGTGTTTGCATGTGTCTGTGTTTGCATGTGTCTGTGTTTGCATGTGTGTTTAAAGAATATAATCAACATTACAGTTTGAGTTGGAAGCAGCATAAAAGCAGCAAATTTTCATTGGCAGTAGCAATGAAGAGAGAGATAATAGAGAATTTGAAGCTGTGACAATCACAAAACAGTTAAAATATGCCATTGTTCTTTAAAAGAATACAGAAACCCAATGTTTAATTTGTACACTAGCAGTTACATATGACAAAAAGTGCATCTGGCACTTTATTGAACACTTTATTTACATTACACCATTTACCATTATGTGAAGCCCAGGTGATAGGTAGTATTAGTAGGGATTTTTTATAAGGAAGGAAAGTGGGGCAGAGATATTTAAGTGATTGTCCAAGGTCACAATGCTATTAGATGGACAGATAATATGTTAATGCAACCTCTTTGGAAGTTCAGCAAGAAGTTTTAAAAATAATCTCTCAAATAGCATTACCTAATAAACATTCAGCAAACATGAAATGTTCCACTATGTGACCAATATGATAGTCACCAGTCACATTAATGATCAAGCGCTTGAAATGTATATACATTAAACAATTAAAATTTAATTGTCACATCTAATTAATTATAATTTAAACAGTCAAATTTGCTTAATTCTTACTTGATTAGACAGTGCATATCCATAAAAATAACCTGTTAAAAATAATTTTTACTTGTTTCATTAGGATTTTTTCATGAGATGTCTCTCATTGTTAACTAATAATCAGTGTTTATTGGTATGTCAACCAAGAAAACAATTTTGGGGAATAAAAGATGATTTGAAGGTTATAATTATAGACAAGAGAAACATATTTCTCTAGACATCCCAATGAAAAGTTACTTTGTTTTGTACAGTATATGTAGAAGGTTTAAATACAATACTGACTCCTTATACTTTATTTTGAAATTTTTATTTTAAAACTCCACTTAATTTTTTTAAAGATTTTATTTATTTATGCATACAAGCACTGGGGTACAGGCCAGAAGTGTGGGGGGGGAGGTGAGAGGATGCACCACAGAGAGCGGGGAGCAGAACAGGCAGATCAACGGAAGTACACTGCTGAGGGGAGCAGCGGGCACAGCAGGAGAGGTCTGATGTGCCATGTGGGTCCCCTCCCTGGCTGGAGGCAGGGATTGAACTCGTGCTGCAGTGGCTGCAGTCTGCTTCATAGTGAGTTGCTTAACCCACTGTGCCACCAGGGAGGCCCAAAAGTCCACTTAAATTTAAAACTCATTTTTAAAATTGCATGACTTTTTATTTATAATTATTTACACAGTCTGGAAGCATTTTGTTCTGCCAGTGTTAATAAACCACAAACTACCATTATACAATTATTTTCTTTATATGAATTCTTTAAATATCACTAATATTTAAAATAATAATACATTTATTTGTTTGGAAAATATTAAATAATAATTTTGATAAGTGATTTCTACAATGTTGGAGATATAAAGGTATATGTCTTTTCCATCAATTTGGAGTGAGATTTTATGTGTGAGAATGTCACACATACTGACAATAACAGGAAGTTTTCATCTAAAGAGTATTTGCTATTTGTACAGTTCTTGTATATATTTCTTATTATTGCTTTTAGAATTGTTGATTTTATAACTTTTTTCCTCTGCACAGGTGAGAATTTATAAAAGAAATATGAAGCTAAATCAAAGTCAATATACAAAATTCAATTGATTTTCTATATACCAGTAATAAATAATTGGAATATAAAAGAAACAGTGTCATTTAATATACACCAAAATGAAATAATAATCCTAAGTATAAAGTATATGTTACACTCCTGAAAGTAATATAAAATACACTAATTGAGATATACTTATTGTCCCATGATCAAAAGGCACAATATTATTACAATATCAATTCTTCTTAAATTAATCTATTTGTCACAACATGGATGGAATTGGAGGGGATATCTAATTGAAATAAGTTAGAAAGAGAAGCACAAATACCACATGATTTCACGAATATAGAGAAACAAGACAAATTGTCAGATAAAACCAAGAAAATAGCAAGCCCTAGAAATCTGAAGGTAGAATTCAGGCAACCAGATGAATTGAGGAAAAGAAGTGAGCAAAGTGGGGAGCAGACCCAATGGACTATGGTGGAGGCTTTGGGTACTGTGAAGGAAGATGTGGTATGGTAACAGGCACCTGAATAGTATACTCCTATGCCTCTAAGTGTATACAGTGTTGCTATCTCAATATTTTTTTTAAAGTGAGTTAATAAGCCTTCCTGGTTTGAACTGGTCACCAGGCCTCATCTGGCTCTGGTCCAATTATATGCAAGTAGATCCATCCAGGAAAGGAGGAGATTATTGGAGACCGCGGTGGGGACATGACTTGAGGAGGACTGGTCTCTTGGAAGGGTGTCCTACCTTCCCTCAGATGTTGTTTTATTTTTATACCAAAAGTAGAAGAGGCAGATATATAGGAAAAATGACCCAAAGACCGTCCTACCCCAGAGCAGAGAGTTGACCTAGGTTACAGATCAACTGGGAACACACCCCTAATAACCTGGATGCACTGGAAAAAAAGTGATCATGGTCGTCTCTAAGACCTTCATCTTCCAGACCCCACTAGGAAAATTCAATGCACTTGGGGATCTGCTGGACATGAACAACATTTTGAACCCCCAACCTGGCACAGGACTCATTCCAGGAACTAAAGGACACTGGGATGGGAGTGGGGGAAGCAACAGGAAGGAAGCAATCAAATCCAATGACGCTTATTAGATTCCTTCTGTGTGTAGTCCATTGAGCATGAGGTAGTTCACTGCATGTTTTCAAGAAGACAGCATGACAGCGTCAAACAGAACAGAGGGTTGCTCTCTGCATAGACTGAGTCACACCTAAAAGAAAAATTCTCAAGTCACCATGGGTCTGACCAGCTGCAACCACAGCAGGATCCACATGTCTGCAAGAGCAAGAAAACTAAAGTCCCAGCAACAAGGAGACATATAGTGTAGCACTATTGATGGGCTTGGGAGTGCTGTCCAAAATGTGGCTTAAGCTGGAGGAATTTCTTCAATGGCAGACACAGGAAGGTCACTCTGACTGTCCCCACCCTTTCACCATGAAATGTCCATAAATGTCTCCTGTGCCTGTACCAGCAAGAAGGAAAACATTCTTATCACCAAAATAGGAATTGAGAGTCATGGTAACACTGTATAGACAAAGTTCCCCATATTCCTAGTTAGTTCTTCATGATTTCCTTTCCCAGCTCAATCCCCTCTGTTTTACCAAGTCTTCACTATTTAATTGATTCTTTATCTAAAAGGTATAAGACTTCTGTTTGGGTTGCTTCTGGTCTCCATTCTCCTGTGATAACTCCAAATACACATGAAAGTTCAATATTATTTCTGTGTTTTTTCCTGTGAATCTTTGTCAGTGTAATTTTCAGACCTGTTAGGAGCTCTAAAAAGACTGAGAAACATATTTTCCACCCAACAGTGCCACCGGAATCGGCAAAGTCCATCCTATCGTCCTAGCCTACTTCAAACCGGTTTTGCTGGGAAGTGGCACTGGGAAAATGCTCAAATTAGGAGCAGGAAGGGCCAGGCTAGAGCACTTAGGAGTTGCCTGACCCCCTCAAAGGCACTGGAAACCCCTAACGTTTGGCCATTGCTGTAAAGGAGGACAGTGTCCATGACTTGGGATCACTGAACAAGTGAATAAAAGCTTCAGACAAAGGAAAGATAAAACAAAACAAAACTCTAGCTGAATATTACAAATAAGTTAAAAAAACAATAAAAAAATCAAAAGTAAATATTTAAGGCGTAAATGTCTGATTCAAACAGTCTATTATAGAATAACAATTGCTAGTGATTGATTTTGAAAAGTAGGAATGAAAAAATCTGGTGTGCCCTTCACTCAGATCACCTCTGGCAGTCAGTCCCAAGATTGCTGCTTATTGGCACCAGATAATTTCAAGTGTGTATTTGCTAAACTTCTCCATGGCACAGGTAAATTAATTTCTGTTTTTAGTCAAGAAAATGAGAAAACACTAAAAAAATACCACTGAGGTTATTTTGGCATTATGAGCAATGTGTCAACTACATAATTCTGGAAAAGCCTTAAAACAAGGCTTCAATGGCCATTTAAACATCTCCAGAAACAATTTATTCATCTTTTGCTTTCCATGGTATATGAATATCTTTTCATCATCACATGCATATCTTTACATAAGCTGAAGTAATTGTTTGTTAAAAACTGGAACTCTTACATTTGCTAAAATGCTTTATATTTGTCTGACTTTTTCATTTTGGGGGAAAGCAAAATACAGAGGTCAGAACAAAATTATTTTGCCAAATCTTCCCAGTGGAGTGTAATTTTTGGTCAAACAATAGTACTAAATAAATTATTTAAGTAATTTAGTTACTTAATTTAACTATTTAAATAATTAGTATTTCTTATTCACACTAATAATCATGAATTAATATTTAAAATTGACATCAACTAATACTATATTTAAAATAATAATTGCAATAAATTTAATTCCAGTTCTTTTCCTAGTCTGTCAATATCTGTTTTCAGTCAAAAGTCTTTGATTAATACATTTATAACAATTACATTCTATGGAGATAAAGCTTTAGCTCTTTTGTCCTGCATGGTTTTCTTTAAAAAAAAAGGGAGGTCCTGACACTTATGAAATTTCCACATTAATTTTGGTAATTTGTATGGTATTTTGATTTAGATTGCCCAGCTATTATAAAACAAGATAAAAAAGTTAATATAGTTATGAGTCGATATATTTTAAATAACCATTTACCACAAAGATCATCTCATCAACTTGTATACACATGGTTTACACATGGCACATTTATTGCAGAGGCTGAACTACCGGTATACCTTTGTTAAGGACAAAGAATTCACAGAGGTGAGAAGATTAAAAAAAAAACTTCAGATAAACTATAGAGATTCTGCAGAGAATATCAGGTTTTTTTTTAAATCAATTATTGTAATTATTAGACATTGTGAAATGTCAGTGGTTATTTTTCCTGCCAGTGGTTATTGTCAGAAAACTCCTAGAATCTTTGTAAATTACTGAGTGATATAGCATGGAAGAATCTTTTGATCTACTGAGGTGACTCTTGGATGACTTCTGGATGGGGGCTGGTCACCAAGAAGAGTAATCCATGATTAGAAGTCTGAAACATATATCTCTACTTTCCAAACCTCCAGAAAAGAGAAAGGGCAGGAAATCAAATTAATTGAGAAGGCCTCCATAGATATCATTAGTAGGAGGTTCAGAGAGATTCCAGGTGGGTTAACATATTCACATGAAGGGAAGGCGGTGACACACCTCTACTCCATGTGATCAAGACTCTTCAAGAGCATGCTTCTGTTTCTCTTCATCTGATTGTTCAAATGCATGCTTTGTTGTGTCCTCTAAGGAGGAGTTTGTGGGACCCTATGATCTATAGCTGGTGTGTCAGAATTTTGTAAATCTAATACAAATAATATTAACATCTTATTCCTAAAATATACCCACTCTGTTCAGAACTTATTCTCATTTTTATCCAAAATAGAAGAATTTTGCCACATTGGTCTTAAATGATGGTAACCTGTAATTTTATTTACTCATTCAACCCTTGATTCTTTTTGATATCACTGTTAAATTAGTTTTACAAATTAGCTAATTTTCCCCTTTTTTGTTTTATTCTCTGAAGTATTTTCCACAATTTGCAGCTTCTAGCTCTTAAATATTTATTTAAAACCATCTGTGTTCTATCTTTTATTGTGGGATTATTTTTAATGAATTTGAAATATAAATCTCAATGATTTGTATTTTTTTTTAAATTTGGTCTAGTTTTCAAATTTATCCACGTAAAATATTGTCTAATATTCTCTTAAATGTCCTATCTCTAAAAGTATATATTGATTTCAATATATACACACCTAAAATCTATTATATGAATATACATTGTTTTATATGTATTTATATATATTCACTATATCAATTTCTTTATAATATATAATAATATATAATTATGTCTAAGTTTATTTATTGTTTTTATATTGTTTTATAAAAAGAAATAATGATTTCAGAAGAAATTTTAACAATTTTGCCAGAGTTTTTTTTTATTTTATTTAACAAAGAATGCCACTCACTAACCATGAGAACAAAGTGTTGTTCTAAACATCAAATAATTTCAAGATAACTAAAGAGTTAAGAGTAAACAACAGACATAAACAGTACATGATTTTCATTCAAATATTATTATATTCATAAGCAAGATGTAAGCCAACTTATATTAAAGAAATAAGGACAGTGGTTGGCTTATTTTTAGTTGTAATTGAAGCATCATTATTTTATATCCTTGCTAGTGTTTACAGAATAGAATCTTCCCACATAGGTGTAGTCACCACAGCACTCCCACCTCCAAGCAACCATAGCCCACCATTATAGTTCACTGTGTTCTCACCCCTCTGTTTTCAACATTCTTTCCTTCTCCCACTTCGAAGTTGAAGTTCAATGGTCAGTTTACAAGGGTTGTATTTAAAGTTTGTCTTTCTTTGATCCTTTGTTTGATTTTTATATATTCCACATATAAGTGGCACCATTGCCTCGAAGATATTTTAAGGATAACTAGGAGCTAAAGAATACAATTTGACAAATGTGAACATCTTTGCAATATATTCCCAATCTGTCTCCTTTAACTATTATTAAATAATTAATTAAGTTGGTATCATTGACGTTTCATAAACACTTAAATTCTAGGATACAGACACAGATACTTTTTTTTCCTCCTGTTGTAAATTGTCAATTGTATAATGCCATTTAATTCTAGATAACTATATATGTGAAATAAAAAGATGAATGGCATCTGAAAAAATAAAAGTACCAATTCAAATAATAAAAATAATTATCTTAAAATATTTCTTGAACTTAACCTAGTATATATTAATAGTATATATTAATATATATTAATATATAGTATATATTACTACTGCCTCTTAAAATTAAATTTATCCCTTATTATAAGGCAATGAACTATGAAATGATTGCTACTTATAAATGTAATTTGGAAATGGAATGAACAAAATTTGATAGGTAAATAATGTAGGTACTGAGACATGATTAGATAATAGACTTTCACAATTTATGAAATTACACACAAAAATACTAGATGCAGAAATTCAATTGCACTGCTTTCTTTTCTATTAAGTATTCAATATTGTAGTTGTCTCAGAAAGATAAATATGAAGAAAATATTTTGAAAATGTAAATCATATACAAATATTAGGAAGTTATTATTCCCTCTTAAGTCCTCTGATCTCTATTGTCGCTTGAATGAAACAATCAAAATACATTGTCTTTTAAAATTTTATGACATGCTGTCATTTAAAGCAAAGTTCTTATATTCAATTCAATATAAGCAAGTTCTTATATTCAATTCATGGTCTGAATTATTCACAGATCTGGTGTGGTTTGAGGCTTTCTTTATTCCAAAGGATTATATTTTTGTACCACCTTATGATGGGATGCAACTATGTGACTAGTTCTGATCTAAAAGCTGTTGACAGAAGTTATATGTGTAATTTCCCACTGACTGAAGTATTTAATTGAGATAACAAGGGGGAGAACTGGGTGACTTATATATAGGAACTCTGTAAATTTGCAAATTTTGTTTAAGTCTAAAACTGTTCTTTAATAAAATGTTATTACTTTCTGAAATGTTCAAATTATATCCAACAATATATAAAAATACCCCAATTTGTCATGATCAGGTGAATTCACTTCAGAAGTACAGTATTTGTTTAACAGCTAAAAAGTAATTATTTTAATTCACATTAATATATAGAAAACACTACCTTCCCAATAAATGCAGAAAAAATAACAATTAAAAAATATATTATTGATAGTAGTTCTTAGTAACTTTTGAGTAAAAGGGAATTTTTTTTCTGTCTCACAAAAGGGCATCATCTATACAAAGCGTGCAGCTAACATGGGTGTTACTGGTGAAAGATCAAATATTTTCCTCGTAAAACTAGCCAAGGATATTGAGTCTAACCACTGGTTGTAGCCAGTGTGACAAGGTAAGCAAGTTCATAAATAAATGAATAAATAAGCCAATAAACCAACGACAAAAACAAAATATAAACAAATATATTCTAGAATAAAATTAAAACATTATTGTTTACATAGAAAACTACTATCTTCAGAAAAGCGTCGAGAATTTGTGTGTTTAATAAAAGTAGAGAAAGAAATATTTTAGTATTCTGAATTTCAGTCAAACTCACTTTTCTTTGCACTATGTTTTCTTATTTACAAAGTAGATACCTATGATTATGTTATTGTCTGTCCTCGCTAGTCCTTTCTCCCAGTATCTGTCTTCAGTCTTTCAGTGAACATCTCAATTTCTTTCTGGTTCTTAAGTTATCTTCCTCCCCCAAATCACTCCCACCCTCTCACTTTCTCCTGATTTTCACATATTATTCATATAATCTTCTCAACATAATTTATTTTGCGACTTTTAAAATTAAAATCAAATTCAGTCCATAGAGACCAAGTTCAAAGTCAAGTTTTGAGTTATTGCAAAATGTCTAAAATGATTCAGCTGTAGGATTTTCTCAACATTTACTTAGTTCGAAAGTTCAAGTAACTTTACATTACAAAGTCTTACAATCTTTAATCATTTAAAAAATTTGTTTCAACTTGCTTTAAGATCAATTTTCACTTTTTGTTTACATCTAAGTATATAACCATTTGAGAATTTTAATCACAAGGAATTAATGCTAATGGATTTTGTGTAGTTTTACATTATGTGTGCTCATATGTTGTTCAAATTCCAGAATTGTTAGAGGGTAATACTTTCATTATATTAATCTAAAATGACAGGAGTAAATGCATTAAGCTTTGGATACAATTGAGTTCTTATTCCTCTAGAACTTAGTTTGTTATTTTATGGTGGATATTTTCCAAGAGTATTAATCAGTGTAAGTGTGCTGTGGGGTAGCACTTAATAAAAACTTTATGGTTTGTTAGAAATGTTATATCTAATGATATGGGACAGAAAACTAATAGACAATGATGCAATTACTATTTTACAAAGTAAAATTAAGAAGGAAAGTCACAGGTGTCAAATTCTGATTGTAATTAAAAAAAAACAAAACAAAACAAAACAAGTAACAGTCCTCCCTTGTGATGTAGGGTTTTGAGCCTCAGTACTATCACCACTGATCAGGGTGCTAACCCACCCACATGGCAAAAAGATCTCTTCTGTATGTCCTGCTGCTCCCCTTTGCAGTGTATTTCAATAGATTTACCACTCTGTCTCTGGTGAATCCTCTCAGCCCCCATACCTCTGGGTTACACCCTAGTTCTTCTACACAAAAATAAATAACTAAATATTAAAATAAAAAAGCATAAACAAAAGTGTGAAATTTTGGGTAGGTTGTGCAATTTATGAATTTTTCATGATAGTACAGAGGTAATATGTTCTGTATAGATTGATATTTAGTTGATGGAATTGAAACACAAATTCTATGATTTCATAACATGTAAGAAGTATTAAAAGAATACCTGAGCCTTACCAAGGTAAATACAGATAATAGCACAGTTAATTTAGATAGTGTGAGACACTTTGTTATGTTCAAATTTATTCCAAAACTTGTCCATTCTTACCAAAGCAATTTGTACAAAACGATGAGTTATTTTTGTCTCAACATATTATCATCATGCTTTTAATTAGAGGATCCTCATTAATCATATAAAGGAATCTTTGTATTGATTCCTTGAACACATTACAACTAGTTTGTGAGCATTCTAGAAGTCATTATTTCCAAATTGCAAAGAATCAAGCAATGATTATCAAGGTACAAGAGTGCTTGATAACACAATCAAGAATTTACATAATTCATTATGATCTCTTTATCCAGGACGATGTAATGATAGCATGCAGTAGGGAGATAAATTATAGAAAATTGTCTGCTTACAGCTTCATACATATTTAAAAGAAAGATTGCTTCCCTGATAAACCAGGCTCTGCATTTCCAAGGCTCTTTTATGTAGTTATTATGCTCTTGTTGTTACAGGTCATAGCGCGCTCACCTTGCTCTTCTTTTTAGTGCACATATATAAGAGATCTTAATGAATGTTATTTATATTGCATCCCTATGTATACATATAAATATTAAATAGTTTTTAATAGTTTAAAATAATAACTAGCCATTTTAAAATATAAAGCAAATGCATGTTTCTCTTTTTATATTTTTGTCGTTAGTCACATTCACCAATTCTAATATTCCTTTAAATCCTAAATGGAAAACTGTAATGATGATATTGATAAGACAGCTGAAGTTTAAACAATGGTATAAAGATATGATAATTTTCTTTTATTTCCAACTGTGACATTAGAGTTCTTTATTATTTAAGCTAGCTATTTATTATCTAGTTCTATTTGAAATAGAAAACAAATTAAATATATTACATCAAACTTGAATACAATCCCAAATTCTACATATTTTATTTTATTTATAATTAATAATTTACTCAAATGAAAACAATATAATTTCTCATGGAGCTATACATGATATATATATATATTTAAATAGTAAAAGAGATAATTTTTTCTGATTAATTATATTATAAAGTCCTGGTTACTTATACACACCAAGTATTTGACATGTTATTTGTTATTTACACACCTGCTACCTCCTAAGATTGTGACACAACAACTTGGGTATAAATTACGTTCAGATAAAGAACTAAACCAAAAACAATATTACTATTTTCCTTATTTTGACCTTGAAACAGATTTATTAAAGGAATTATCATTTTATGATGACTTTAATAAGGTCTAACTTGCCCCAGATTTTTCCCTAGTAAGATCATCTTCTTCTGCTTTATTTCTTTTGGTAAATGAACTCAGTGCCTTTGCTTACCATCAAAACTCTGTTGGATAGCTTCATGCCTTCCCATTTCTCTCTTAACCTCTTGGGTAATATAACCTGTTCATTTTATATCTTTGGACTTGTCCACTTAGTTCATGAACATGAACTCTATACACTAGCCCTTCATCCTGAATTACCCCCTAACTCCATTTTATCCACATACTGCAACTTTTCTCAGTTAATTAACTACAAATCTTCTGGTGGTCTTTTTTGAGCTTAACATTTAGATAATAATGGTGAAAATATCCATAAGCCTTTAGAATTCTTGTACACATTTCTATTGAGAAAGTATATCTTATTTACAATGCTAATTTTTCATTTTTCTCTAAAAAGATACTCCTATCACCTTTAAATTATTTGGAGTCTAAATGCCTGAATTAAAGAATTAAGAATTCACTTAATAATTAGACAATTGAGTTAATGGGCAAAGGATAAATTAGTGGATTAAGTTTTTATTCTCTTCCTTCCTTTCTTTCCTGAGTAGTTAAATCTTCAAAAATATTAAAAATATGAAAAGCAAATCATGAAAATAATATGACAGCATTTAAAATATTTACAGAATTCACTTTTTCCTATGGCAAGCTTTGTTCATTTATCTTCAGAAAATAACAAAAAATATATAACATATTTGTTTTCTTCTCCGAAATACACAGCTCACATGCTCACTGAGGTGTTGAATGCATACTGGCTGGGATGAAACAGAGGACATTCTAGTTAACCTTAGACCCATTTCTCCATGAAATTGCAACATAAACTTGGACAAAGTGCATCGAAGCTACATGGTTTCCAAAAGATTAACCCATGTAAGCTCTAAAATTCTGTATATATTATTAACATTTAGAAACATAATTCACTGGTGTAGGTCAAAGAATGTAAAAAAAGAACAACTTAAGTTTAAAATTAAAATACTTGTAGTATCTTATAAATTCATTACTGCACTTACTCTATAGGAGTCTAGTATTGATTAGCTTTTCTACTTTGTATACTACCATGAAGCTAAGAAATTCTATCAAAGTAATGTAGGTATATCCTATGGATTTTAGGTTTATTTTATAATATTGTCAAAAAACATGAAATCAGTTTGGTTCTAGATGAAAAGGCATTTAATTAATTATTTTAGTTACAATAATGGGTATCTAAATATTGTCTAATGTAGAAATTATCTTAAAGAATATGTGTCATGTGAACATGATTTGTTAAATAAATGAATTCTTTTAGTTAAAAGGTATATACAGTACTTACTGTACACATCATGGAAGAAATTTTGATACATTTCTAAATATTTTATTCAATGAAAACTTAGGACCACGACTGAATCTACATGTTTAAATTAAACTTTGACTGTCTTAGAACATAGAAATATTTTAACCTCATTAAAATTATAAAATCAGATTAATTCCTATTGTATGTGAATATTGTAATATATCATAAAATATGTTTTTTAAAAAATCAGTGTAATATAATCACTCTATTAATTTAATATTTTACTGTTTTAATGTATATTTATTACATCATCCTTCATATTTTAACAACCTATGATTTCCCCATCACCAGTTCACCCATGCACCACCACCATAGTCCCTTATGATCTTCTCACCCCAGTCCTCATCATTCTCCCTCCTCCTCCCCTATAGAATGTCTTTTATCTATATTTGCCTGATTTTATTTTTTACTTTGTTAAAGTTACTTTTTTTTATTACTCAGCAATTAAAAAGGATAAATTCAATATTTTTTCCATTGCTAGTGTAATAACTTAACTGGTTAAAAAACTGATAGATTATTGAAGATATTTATTTTGGGGTGAATTATTCTACCAGTTGGGGAATATGTTAAAATCCTTCATAATCAATATAGATTTTTCTGCTTTCCCTTTTAGTTCTAATTTTACTTTTTTTTTTTTTTTTAAAGATTTATTTATTTATGCATACAAGCACTGGGGCACAGACCAGAGGTGTCGGGGGAGGGGTGGGGGGTGAGAGGATTGACCACAGAGAGCAGGGAGCAGAACAGGCAGATAACAGAAGCACACTGCTGAGGGGAGCAGCGGGCACAGCGGGAGAGGTCTGCCTCACCATGTGGGTCCCCCTCCCTGGCCGGCAGCAGGGATCAAACTCATGCTGCAAGTGGCTGCGGTTTGCTTCATAGTGCGTTGCTTAACCCACTGCGCCACCAGGGGAGGCCCCTAATTTTACTTTTTGAATTTGATATTAGGTCCAAACATTCATGACTATTTCATCTTCCTGGTAAATAAAAGCATTTTATCATCACAAAATAGCCATCTTTATTTCTCAATATACTACAGATATCTAGTTTTCCTGGAATCATTCTAGTTATTGTAGTTTCATTTCTTTTGATTTTCCTACTTACACACATTCAATGCTGAGAAAGCCAATTGTCTCCACCATTTTAATTTCTACTCAGAAAATATCAATGATGCCTTTGAAATCATATTCTAGTCAAAACACTAGAGAGCTGTGTCTCTTGTGTGTATTTGTCCCATAAATGTATGTACCAGCCAGAGGGTCTGGAGGCCACACTATTATATAACCTTACTAAAAATATACTGATTGCAAATAATGATTTTACTACTAAAAAATGTGCAATATGTCAACTTCATTTTAGAAAGTAACAAACTTGTGTAGAAGTCCTCTTCATTTAATGGGTATTTAATACCAAACTGAATAATTACTTCTGAGGAAGTTATTAGTGTAAGTTCTGCCACTTGTAAGGTCAATAAAAAGAAATAAATGGTGGCACATGACTTTGAGCACTGCACTGTGAAATATCTGTAGCCACTGCAGCACGAGTTCAATCCCTAGCCAGGGAGGTGGCCCACAGGGCACAGAAGACCTCTCCTGCCTCACCTGCTCCCCTCAACAGTGTACTTCAATCAATCTGCCTGTTCTGTGCACTACTCTATCTGTGATTAATCCTCTCAATCCCCCATACCTCTGGCCTGTACTTCAGCTCTAGTATGCATACATCAATAAATTTTAAAAAAGAGAAATAAATGCTTAATAAAAATGTTAGTTACTTTTACTAACCTGTTTATTCTCAACATTGACAATGCAACAAATTTTTAGATTAGGAAAGAATAATATTTTGACAATAGGAAATCTTTCCATGAAAACAAACATATTAGTGGTGCAGTCTGAGTATTTTATTTGATTAAGGAGTATTGTTTTGATTTTGCTTAAGGGGTATTGCATTTACCATAGATAGTCCAATTGAAACCTCATAATCTTTATCTCTCATCCTTTATTGTCCTGATTCACTTTTGTTTTGATATAAGAAGCCAATATTTATGCTATATATTAACATAATTTCCCAATAATTCTTTATCAAAAATCTTGACTCATATATTATAAATAGAAAGTATGTTCTGCCTTATTTTAGTTGAAAAGAAAGCATACATATCTTGTTTATAAAGATTTTTTGTGTTATTATGGGGCACCAAAGCCACCTATCTATTATAACTTTAATCTATAAATAAGAAAGTATCTTCTCTTTAAAATAGTCTGCTCAAAACTAAAACATAAGAGAAAACATGAATTTTAAAATAGCTCAACAATCTTTTAGAAAAACCTACTTGATCATTTGGAGAATATCTCTACTTGTATTCATAGAGTATCTTATACACACATAGAGCATAGCAACCTCATCATGGAAACCAGTAATAGCTGATATGTTATGCAATATAGCTTGCACAACAAATGAGTAAACACATATTTTAATTATATGAGATGATCAGTCTGGTTAGTTAGAATTTTAAAATACTCATAATAGATGTCACAGGATTCTAGAAGTTACTTCTAGTATAGACTGAAAGCAAATTGGCATTGGCAAATACACTGCAAATCATGCCTTCCCCTTTCTGTACTACATTGCAATTTTAATAAACTTCAATAACACTAACAAATATCTTTCTGGATGTTTGCTATTGTTCTGGGATATTATTTTATTCATGCAGTTTTATGTATTTAAATCACTTTGAAATTCTCTGCTTCCATCTGTTCAGTGATTCCAATTTATGTCTTCTTTATAACAGATATTCTTTTTATTATATGCTATTCCTTATGCTCAAATTACACTAAACTACATTTTGTTTTTGTCATATCTACATTTTTTCTACCAGATTACTAAAAACAAAATGTAAAAAGCAACGAAAACCCTTAACTTCTTTAGCTAATTTAACACATCTTTTCATGTGTTAGGTAAGTTTTGGCAAAAAAAAAAAAAAAATCTGCTATACTTGCAGAAGCAACCAAATGTGTCAAGAAATACAATAAAATATTTGCATGATATAACATCTAATACAAAGGGGAATAAGCTAATTATTTTATATATCAAATGAGAAATGTCATACTAAAACCTGAAGGAGTCATTTGCTGAGAACATTCAGACCCATAATAATTTTCAATTCAGTTGTTTAAGTTAAATATCCTTTCTGGTACCTCCATGGTGGTCTAAGGGTTAAGTCTCAGCACACACAATGGCCTGAGTTCCAACCCTGGCCAAGGAGCTAAGCCATATAGCACAGCAGGCCTTCCTGTTTCATCCTGTACTTTCCTTAGCAGTGTATTTCAATAAATCTGCCTATCCTACTCCTCACTCTCTCTCTGGTGAGTCCTCTCACCCTTCCACCTCTGGTCTAAAGCCCAGTTTTTCCATGAAAAAAAAATCTTTAAAATAAATAAAAATAAATGCTCAGACTAAACATACATAGTTTAGTATGAAATTCCTTATTCACTATTGAGGATTAATTTTAACTCACTTTAATTTACTTATGTGCTACTACAAACATGAGTTCTACATTTGTCATAAGTATTTTTAGTTACACATATCGCATGGGTAAATTAAAAATTATCATTGATTAAATCTCTGTACATTTCTTGATGATACGATGAGATTCCTTTAACACTCACATTTGACCTGGGAGAAGTTAAATTTTCCTAAAATAACTTTGGTAATTATTTCTGTCTTAATGTAATTGCTCCTGTAAACATAATGCTTGCTAGTTTATTGATCACAATTATAATATACTCTTTATACTCCTGTACTGTTGACTGCCCTTCATTGGTACATTAACTTACACCATTTAAAACTCATTTTCTTTCCCTTAACTATATACTAATAAAATCTGACAAAGTTATGAGTTCTTCTTTAATATTCTTTCCTACCAAACTTATATTGCATAGTAGCTAGGTGTATGGACTTAGGGATTAGATAAATCTTGGTTCACATTTAAATGCGGCTCTTTTTATATTGGGAAACTGAGCAATTTAAATTTCACAGCAATTGATCACCTTGTTTCCAAATAGTAATTAGACTACATTGTCCTATGTGTTATCTGTATAATGTGTGAGAGATATTCTGCTCATTTCTGACCAGATTGAATCTAATTATCTTCTAATTGGTTTTTTAAGTCATTAGTATTTGGTTATTTGGTCATTTGAGTGATATGATTGTTCTTGAATATTTCAAAGAACAGTAATTAAAACAATGTGATTATTTTTCTCACTACATTCTATTTATTTTTCTTTTAACTTTCTTTGGTACTTCTTTTTTTGTTTGTTTGCTTTTAAAGATTTATTTATTTATGCTACAAACACTGGGGTGCAGGCCAGAGGTGTGGGGTGTGATAGGATTGACCAGAGACAGAGTGGGGAACCGAACAGACAGATTAACTGAAACACACTACTGAGGGGAACAGTGGGCAAGACAAGAGAGATCTGCTGTGCCATGTCCCTGGCTGGTGGCAAGGATCGAACTCATGTAGTGAGAGGCTGTGGTTTGCTTCATAGTGTGTTGCTTAGCCCATTGCACCACCAGGGATCCCCCTGTTGGTACTTCTTGATTTAGGTTGTCTGTTCCAATTTGTATGTCAAGACAAAAAATTTTATCAGTTACTAAATGGAAAGATAGTACAAATATCTACTAATGTATATTATACATTCAAATTATCATTTCGTGTAATCTATACAAAAGAAATATTAGATAATTACAATTTCCATGAAACCCAAACACTGATTTAGTATTGTTTATTTTCTCCTGGACATAGGTATCTGGGAATTCTTACAAAAAATATTTGTTGTAAGAATGGACAAACTGATCTATGGTGATAATAATTTCAGATCCATTGGAAAAAAATCTGAAAACTATATTTTTTTCAGAAAAATTTAGACAGCAAATTTTGAGCATACATCACATAAATGCTAAACAATTATTAATAATTACTTTGCATAAAGTCCAAACCCCACTTATGCTCTCTTAGACTCTCAAAATGAGATCAAGTGATGCAGCTTAAAATATTCTCTATATTACACTTGCAGAATGAAGCTGTCAGCTATCTAAACATACAAATGTAATCAAGAAGTTATTTAAATCTGAAATGGAAATAACCATCTCCATCACTTTTAGATTATATTCTATTTCTTTCTTTCTTCTAACATTATGCTTGGTCATTTTTTTTTAACTTCCGAGGAATAAGAAATTTTGGCATGGCTGATTTGAAATTATTCAGAGTAACTATATATGTGAAGGCCCTCAAAAACTGAGAAGTCAGAACTTAACTTCAGTGGGATTATCACCTCTGAATATCCTAAAATATCATTTAAGCATGCATGTCCGTTCAGTCAGAAGCACTACATCTATTATTACTTTCATTTTGTTCATTTTATCTTCTTAAAAACCAGGGATTACTGTCAGGGACTTTTAACATGTATAGACATGCTAAATGTATTATATTGTTAATTTACCAATGGAGAGTAGTTAACAGTACAGGACTTCTAACTCTGTATACAAAGTGCTCACTCAGCAGTTAATTCAGTAGGTATTGAGATTTTTATGAGATACATATTATTTTGTGTTTGATCTTTGTTGTAAAATATTTTGATTTTAATGGAGCAAACTTATTGGATAGAGAAAGAAATCTCAAATTTATTTTATGAGGAAGTATTACAATTTTGAATGGTTAGACTGATACCTGTTCAGATTGTTTTCAAGGAACATGCAAATAGTGAGTGTATACTTACTTCTTAATGAAGAATAACCACTGTCAAAATATAAATACCAAAAATGATTGTTTTACTTGTGTATTTTATTCAGTTTATATATATATATACACACACACATATATATGTATGTTCAATCTAGTGTGCAACATCAATTTGTTAAATGTTTTTATAAAAATTTGTATAATTTATAGTCAGTGGTGATGTTATACCACATGTAATATGGCTTTTAAATATTAATACTGGTGCCTAAAATGCTCTGTGATTTTAAAACACATAAAAGTTGAATCTTTCTAAAAAAACGGTTAATACTAAAGAAATTGCCTTTAATTAAATTTTACAATCTGCATTTCAATCAACCATTTATATGTAATAAACTATAATTTTTCCAAGGCAAAAAAAAAATCCATTTATTTTTCACATTTTTGTGAAGATCATATGGTTGGGCCAAAAGTCTCTGGGAACAAGAAAAGAGGTAACTCTAAGTGTACTCCAGACTGCTATCATTTTCCTTATTCCAAAAGTTACCAAAAATGATTGTTCTTAGAACAAAATTCAGGAGATAGGGGAAAAGAAAGAAAAAGAAAAGCTGAATCCCAACTACATATGTATTATTTCAAGCTCCCGCTTGTACTACATCCTTAATATCTAAATGGTCAAAGTCAGTTTATATGCCTGAGTCCAGCATCATTAAGATGGAGTATACTCCAAAAAGGGGGATTGAAAATAGAGGAAGTGACTGCTTATTTGCTAAACAATTAAGTCTACCACATCTATACAAGAGTGGTAACAGCATTTTCATACAGTTGTATAGAGAGAAAGAATTATAAAAGTGCTATGAAAATTTAATATAGTAAAATGTGATTATGTGTATATATTGATACTACTAGTAGAATTCTAAATTAGAACAAACATGATGTATTACTTGGTTCAGGATGAAAGATACTTGTTTAAAATTTTTATAAAGTATCTTAGCTCAAATTAAACAGTTAGGATCTGGAGGTATATAAATGGTTACATAAATTTTGCTTTATTTAAAACAACAATATTAAAGCTGTCACATGTCAAATTAAGTAATAATTTTATCTCAAATATTTTTGTCAAAACAAAAATATTAGTGAGTTGAGGAATTCTCTTGTGCTTGTTATAACAGAAGTCAGGTATACTTTCATATCTGTAGGTTTTCAATTAGTTTCTATATTGTTTGGTTGAAAGATATGAATAAAATTCAACATAATACAAAAAGCTGCTGGAAAACAGAAATAGTCAATATCTTATTCAATTAAACCAAGTGAGTTAATGATAAACATAAAAGATAGTGACATTCTTTGTTAATATTTCTCCATATACTTTTATAGATCATATTTCAATTTTTATTCTCCATAACATTTGGCATTATTAAAAGTTGATGGTTAAAATATTCCAATAGTTCTTATCTGCATTTATGTTATTATTAATGTGTTGATGTACCTTTTTATTGGTCATTTTATTGCCTTTCCTTTGGATCATTTCATAGTTGTTTCCCAATTATTTGAGTGCTTTTATTTTCTTCATTTGCTTTTTAAAAAATATTTATATATCCTAGATATCCATGCTGTGTGTTCAACTGTTATAAATGTTTCTTCTCAAATTGCTGTTTGCTTTTAACAAAGTTAATGGTGGATTTAAACAAATTAGTTTGGATATATCTCCAAGTTTTTCATAGTTTATGATTTTTGCTTTTTATATTTTGTTAACTTTTTCCATTCCTACAGGCATTAATATCACATACTAATTTTATTATATTTTATGATTTTTAAAGGCATATGTTTAAATCAGAATGCTTTGTTAACATTCTTCCATGTGATTTATTAACTTTATGGTATTGAGTAAAAAATATGATCTTGCTATGCTTCAGTTTTTTAAGCTAGAATATTGAATGATGATAATAATAAATAGCATGTGGACTTATTATTCTGACTACAAGACTTACTAGAAGAAAACATGCTCACTTAGCATACAATCCGACACAGGATATAATGGTGCATTCCTTTCTTAAATTTAATTTTCCACATGTTTACACTTGACTAGGAATACATAATATATTTTAAATATAATTGGAGTATGCACAGATTATTTTCAAAGTATCTATTGTGTTCCATTGTTATACTGCATTGCTAAATCAGTAACCTACTATGTAGTCACAATTACTTGATATAGGATGTGTGCTTCTAACAACAATGGTGTAAATTTGCTTCTCAATTAACATTCTATCATGAATAACAAAATAACTTGTGTAAAATTAGGAACAAAATATACTACAATCAAAAGACAGAAACCAAAAGTTCCAAGCCATAACTACAAAAATTTCAGGGTCACTGTGAAGACTTTGAGATAAATTGATATTTGTGAAAGTATATGATACTGAACTGAAAACTTGGAATTAATAATCTCCCTTCAAGACAGATCTTGCTTAATATGTCAGCTTTTTAATTTAGAATCCAGAAGGTGTGGGAAAGGGAGAAGTGAGAAAGGGGAACAAGGAGAGAGCCCAGTGGACTGTTGTGGATGACTGTGGGTGCTGGTGCACTGGTGAAATGGTGATGGGAATTCCATGGGGTCTACAAATATATATAAATATATATATATAAATTAATTAATTAATAATAAAATAAGATAAAAAGATGACTATGGATGCTTTGTTATTGGAAGACATCTGGTGACAACAACTGAGAGGAGAAATCCTATACTGTCAACATATTAAGAAGGATATAAAAAAAATGATACTTCATTAAAAAAGTAAAACAAAATGAGGTTCATGTCCTTGATATGAAGGCAAAGTCAATTAATCAAGTACTTATAAAGAGAAACCTATGTTGAAACATTTCATACCCAATTTACAAAGGTGCTAAACCCTTTTTTAACTTCCGTATAATGAAAATAGTCACTGGAAGTAAATAAATTATCCATTAACACCATAAAGCACATACCTCTCCTAACTTATTTTAAAAATGTTAAGTGTAATTGCTAGTGTAAACTAATAGCATTGAATACATACTTCATGGTAGCTAACAAAAGTGGTTTAATTATTGTAATGGAAATAATAAACTCATGACACCATTGTTGAAACTAAAATACTAAGTATGATTTAACTTACAATTACATAATTTTCTAAAAAAGATAAAACCAAACAATCTGTTTCTTAATGTAAATACACTTATGATAACACTATAGAAAACACAAATGTATTTCACAAAATTTAGGGTAGAGTTATTGGTGAATGGGCAGCTGGATGAAATAGTCTATTTGCAAAGTTCATTTTGGTAACCTGGAATATATTTTATCAATATTTTAACATGTATTTATACATCATAAAACTCTTAATTATGTATGCAATGTTTTATAATATTAAGATAGTTTTAAAATCTCCTTGTTTTTTAGTTTATAAATTATTTTATAACTATGTAGTAATACCTTCATTTTATAATATAAAACATTTATATTTTCATCTATTCAATTACTTTGAGCTTATGTTTTATATATCATTTACCTTTACATTAATAATTTAAAATTGGAAAGAATTGGAAATGCTGTTTAACTTTGAACTTTAACTTTTATGTTAAAATGCAGGCAATGTTTTATTCTATTTATAACATAAACATTGAAAAAATGACAAAATTTATAAAGCTATATCTGTAACTCCCAAGAGCAATTTAATTTGGAGATATGGATTACTGCTATATTTTTGCTGGCTATTTGAATATTTTTTTATGACTGTGTCATAGAAGATGAGAGAAAATAAGAATTTCTTAGTGGTTTAGGAATTTTTTAGTACTATTTGATCAAGGAGGAATAATAAATATAGCTATTGTTAAATATCCAGAAGATGCTTTCTACCATGTATTTCTTGAATATCTTATTATATATTAGTGTATTGACTCATTTTCCAAATATAAAATTAAATGAAATGTTCCTGCCCTCCTAAGTGTTATTTTTCAAATCTAAGTTACCAAGTTCTAGCAAAATAAGAAAATGTTTTACCCTTTGTTGTGCATATAAGTGTTACAGTTTTGTGGGGTTTTTTTAGATAAAGCAAAATAATGGGTGAAATATTAGGAACTGCTTCACAAAGAAATTGTAAAGAATCACATATATGTGATAGTTTAAGTCAGATAAATTTATTCTCCTATATTATTGTCCTTATTCCCAAAAGATAAGAATGAATGAAAATAAATTTTATAGTGCTATCATTTTTTCTTCACTTTGTTTCTTTTTTGTTAGGAAGCATGTGCTTCATAATAGAGTAATTAAGAAATTCGGACGGTGGGGACCAAATGGGCTATGGTAGAGAATTATGGATGCTGTGGTGGTTAATGCAGTGTGGTAATATACATGTGAAGAGGTGTGTACCTATACCTCTAAATCATATAGATTGTTGTAAACCTCAATAAAAATAATTCAGTAAAAATTTTAAATGTGAATCAAATTAAATCTAAAATAAGGAAATCTAAATTGATTAAAAGCTTAAGTCTAGAGGAGAGAATATAGTGAGGAAATATATCTGTGGATATTATTAAAGCTGCCTATGTAGGATGAGGAACAAAAGTCTTTTGGTAAAAAAATTGAGGATTCTGGGATATTATCACTGTTTTTTTTTGTGTGTGTGATAATATTGGTTTATAACATCATTTGTGTATTAATGCTTGAGTAATTAGTTTAACAGAAAATAGAGAGGAATCCTTGAGTATATATCCAAAATTGAAGGCATGTTTTTATATTTCAAAAGAAAATGAGATTCTCAAGTACAGAAATAACTTTAATCCAATAATACCATATATTTATCCTGTCATTAGAGATAAGTATTAATATTCTGTATGGTAAGAGTAATAACCCAGTATTTATTTAATCCCATCTTCAAAGGCCAAATATTTTCTTCATCTCATTTGGCAGTGACAAGGAATCTCTGTTGAATCTTCTCACACACCCCGCCTGCATTTCTGGTCTACACCTTATTCTTCTACGCATAAATAAATAAAAATAAATCTTGAAAAAAATGAAGTCATTATGTTAAAAATTTTATGATAATTTCTCTAAACTAACCTTTGGTATAATAAAAACAAAGACAAAATATTAGTGTGATAAACATTAACCTGAGAGGTAGAGTGTATAGACTCATGATATTAAAGGTCTATATTATGGGCAGTGTTTTATGTTTGTAATTTAACAAGTTTTGCTTCCATTAAGTAAAAATATGCTCCTCCACTATACAGTCAATTAACAGGACATAATTGGAAACAATGGATTACTCATCCAACAACAGAATACACATAGTCACAAGATCATGTGGAACATTCACCAAATAAACTATACTATGGTTCACAAAATATATGTTACTAAATATAGCAAAACAGAAAATCACAGTGTCTGAAGATCACAACAGAATTAAACTAAAAATCAATAATTAAAAATATAAATGGAAAATCTCAAAATTCATGAAAATTAAACATTACATTTCTATATAGCATGTAAATAAAATCACAAGAAAATTTACTTTGAACTGAATGTAAATGATAACACAACTGAAAATAAGATCAAAATCCAACCATTAAAAAATGAGAAAAAAAAAACATTTTTCTCAGTGATTTATGAAAATATAACTAATGCAATTTGTAGTAGTTAAATATAGCTAAAAGAATATATAAACATGTTTTATTGATGTCTTAATTACATCAATATATACAAATATAGATGTGACTTTACATATATATATTTTGACAACCTGAACAAATAAAAACATATTCAGAACCTTTTTAATCTGAGTGGTTAATATATAAAGTATACAGATATATAAAATGAGCATAAATCATAACATTTTAGGTCATGAATAAATTTTTGTATATTAAAATTTCAATTGTGTATACATAATACATGTTCTTTCTTGGTAACCAAAGTTAGGTATTAGGATTGTTCATATAAGGTAATTTCCTTTCCTTTTTTAAAGTAGTATCATAGTAAACTGTGACAACTTATAGGTAAATGTGAAATTGTTATTTCTCTAATTCTGCAATTATCAAAACATTGATTACTATTGAACACAAAATCAGGTTTCGGCAATGATATAAAGGGAGGGGCTGGTTAAATTTCTGTGTACTCAAATCTGTTTTGTAGTCACTGAGGGCATAGGGTGGAGAGAAAATTGGATTTATCCAGATGTTGATGTGGATAAGTTGGGCTGGGTCTGGCTCATGTTTGCAGTACCCTTATACCCTTCCACCCTGGAGATTTGGATGAGAAATTTGGCAGTCCCTTGCTCTCAGTCCACCTCACAAAGTGACATCCCAAAGGCCAGGAAGGGAGAGTATAAATAGAATGCTTGTCCTGCTATGGTCTTTTAACAGTTTGGGTAAACAGCTTCTCCACAAAGCTTTCCTTCTTTCAGGAGGAGACTATAACCTACATTTCCCTTACACAGGACCTCTGACTAAGCTGACCAACCTGCCACTGGTATACCAATTGTATACCATAACCCCAGTTTCCTCTCTCCTTCCTGATCAATGTAGTGTGAATCTAAGTGTCAACCCTGTGAAGTCTACACTGGTCTTTACTGTCCAAGTGATAATAAGCCTCACTCCTACCTGAGAGAATCAAACTGTGTCCCTTTAACTTGCTATTCCAAGAGCCAAAGTCACTGGGGACCAGTCCTCTAAGTTGCTTTTGCCAGGGTGTCTCATATCTGCTTCCTCCAGTAGGACAACACTACTGCTTTCCAGGACCTATGGGGTCTGATACTTCCAAAACTCTCCCTTAGGCTAACTGATATATGTGGTAGCACCATGGAAGTTCTACTTCTTGGTTTTGTCAAAAGTTTCCATGAAATCTGCTGAAGGCTACTGTTGGCAGGGCTATTTCTAGGGTAACCTCACATTTTGCTGAGATCTATGTGAACATTCTATTGTTGGATCTGCTTCTAGGTCTGTCCCTGGGTCTCCACAGGTCGACAAAGTGCTATGGTTTAAGCACCTTGCCACTTCTGTTTGCTGCCTGCTGGGACCTCCGGGCTTTTAGGCCCACCTTACCTGTGGCCAGGACATTTGACATCTTGGCAAGTTGCACTGCTTGACCTAATCAACTGTTTGTTCATAAACTCTTTTCTAAATTTTACCACCTCCAAGTTGTATTGTCTCTTCTCTTTTAGCCAAAACCCCCATTCTTCTTATTCTTTTTTTTTTTTTTTCCTATATCACTGCATGTGCCTGAATAACTGAGCTCCTGGTTCTTGGTGCCAGGCACATTATGAATTGACAAATGCCTCAGGAGAAACAATTTCTAGAATGTTTGTTTATCCAGTGTTTTTACTTCTTTATAGGTTTGGTTTTCCCTTGCTTTCATGCAACTTTTATTTGTTTTCCATTTGATTTTATTGTTGCCTTAGCTCAAACTGCTGTATCATAGGCAGAGGAAGAGCTCCTGTTTCTCCTTAATGCTAGACATTATTCCCTGAAACTTAATGATGTGTCATTCTTTGGTTACATAGACAACAAAAAGCATCACAAAGATGAATTAAATTGTTGTGTGTATGCTGTCAGTGGCTTTGTAACACAGCTTTTAATTGTCCTCAAATCCATCCCACTCTGTGTCTTTCCCATAATTTCTTTCAAGCTGGAATTCTAAATTTTTGCCCAGTGTATAAAACCTATCTGTCATTTTCTGGATGATGAGACTATACGTAGAACTGATGTCTCACTCTTCAACTCATTTCCCATTTAATTTTTGCACATATTTCCCTTCCTTAAATACATACAGAATAAACTTCCATAATTCTTCCTGGTTTGCATATTTATTTTAACTTGACTTCCTGGTTTAGAAGGCACTTAAGATACTAGCCAGTAATTATTTTTTATTAAAAAAAAACTAACTTTTTAAAGTTCATTTCAATTTGAATTCAATCTTATAAATTAAAGATTTAGAACTTCTTAATTTCTGAGTTCTGAGATAATGTTGGGCAAATGTCTAACTTTGTGAGACTCACTACACTCAGCTTAGATCACATTTTCCTCTAGCATAAGATCACTGTATCAGAACTTTCTAGCTTCTAAAATTGTCACAACACCTCTTCTTCTCTATCTTACACAATTATTTCTCATTTTAGGTTCTCAACTTTTTGATCCAATTGGTTATTTCAGTGAGAGTCTCTGATGAAAAAGACAAAGCCTATATTTAATCCATCATAATTGATTACTAGTGTACCTTAGATTTTCATTCAACTTTTAAATGTTTTAAAAAGAAATTAAAATAACTGTTCATTTTTAATTATATTGGCAATAGTCTTGTTATGAAACATAACTGAGTCCTTATGAAAATATGAATCAAAAGTGCACTTCCTTTTTTAAAATACTTGGCTTATTGATTGTTAAATTGTAAGCCAACATGTTTCATGAAAAATATAAACTGATTGCATTAAAGCAGAAGAAATGATAGGTATCCTTTTCAAGGTAGTCATTGATATTGGGAATGAATGAGTAATGTAAAGAACAATGAATTTAATAAATTTACAATATAACACACCAGGAGAATAAGCAAAAAATCATTACAGTAATCATTAAAAAATAGGAGTTTTTCTTTTATTTTTTAACATTTTAAAAGGACAGATTTGTTAGGAAAAGGAGCAAAAGAGAGACACCTGCAGAGTCACAAATGGGCAAGAGAGCTCAGAATTTTTTCAATAGATAATAAATATCATAAAAATTGATGGTGACGATAGAGAAATATCCTTGCCCTTAAACCCAGGCTGTTGAATTTCTGAACTTGGCTTTCAAGAACTTTCAAGAACTTGGCTATATGCACACAGGTTTTAGCACAGTTTTTATAGCTGAGCTTACATGGTAGGCAGATTAATTACAAGTCATGCCTCACCAAGATCACTTCCACTTGGGGACAATGTATGAATTTACCATGATTCATCTTGATTACACTTCATACTGTATTTCCAGTTCTAGATTCAACTACTTAGAAACACATGACTATACCATTTATTATTATTTAATTTATGTTATTTTATTTGTTCCTATAAAATTCAATCAGTTATCAGATATGTTCAATAATCTAAAGTCTCTTATTTGAAGTCCATAAGTTTGGAATTAAACAAATATATTGGTTGCCCATAGGGGAATGCAAAATACATTATATAAGTAATTTCATCTAGTTGGGATATTTAACAGTGAAATAAATTCTGTGATACCTTACAAATGTTCAGATTTAATTATCAATATTATATGGCTACCTTATTTATTCTGGCTCTCATCTTATGATTCAGGAAAATATATAAACTTTAACAAGATTATTATACTTTAAATCAAAACAGGGCAATTGTTGAGTGATTATACTGAGAAGAAATCTGAAATTTTCTTCAAGATAAAAATCAAAAAGTTGCAGGAAACCAAAGTCCTATGAAAGGGAGTAATGATGGGAAAGTATATGGACACCATACAAGAGGAACAAGTTTTTGAATATAGAAATGAGAGTCTTAGCAGGAGCATCTAAAGTATTCTCTCTTACACAGAAACATTATGGAGAATGTTGAATATGGGTATCAGAGCAATGCCTTGTAAGGGAGAGAAAACTTTTTTTGAGAAATGCATTGAAGGTTTTGAAGACATTTTATGTTAGTAAAAAAAAAGAGAGAAAATATAAAAAGATGCAGAAAACATTGCAAAAGAGAGTATAAAAGAAATAGAATGAATAAAGGTTTGTAAATTAAAGAAAACTCAATTTTCTGTGAGCAGAGTTCCAAATGACTGTTCTATTTGTTAGAAAGTCATGAGCTAGCTGTGACATGCTCCCTTATCAATTCCTCTGGCCCTGTTTTTCTGATTTCTTGCTTTAACTTTCCTTTTCCATAAATTTCTGGCATTTGGTCTATACCACTTGGAAATAACCACTGCTGCTGTTGCTGCTGCTTGCTGCTGCAGTTGTTGCTTGCTGCTGCTGCTGTTGAATTTCATTTAAAAAAGTGACAACATGCATCTGTGACTATGACATTTAACCTACAAAATATAAAAGTAAAAGTGCATATTAACAAATGCCATCAGGAAGCAAAAGGAGATTGGCTCAGGATTTGAAAACATAAATGTATTGTAAACTTGCAAGTAATGAGAGCCTACAGGAAATTATATTTAATTTACATGGTAATTTAGTCACTTTAAGTGAATAGTGATAAAGATTATTTGTGTTTTATGAATTTATAATCTTGGTAATTGATTCTTAACATTTTCATGCTACTGTAACTCCTATGATTTGTCAAATTATTTTCTATTCCATTAGAATCATACATTTCAGGTGGACACAATGAGCAATTTATTTATATTGATTTATGCCAGAGACTAAATACTATTATTTTGATGTCTATGGGGGGATAAAATAATAAACTTCATTCTATTTCTAAAGTACTAAATCATTGCTCAGTGTTGCAACATGTAAATATACTTCAAAATCTCATCACTATAATGTGGAAGGGCACTGAATCATTGCCACTGTCTCATGCACTGGGATTCAGAAGCTCTTACTAGATAACTTCATTTATCTACAACCAGTTTTTACTAGCTCAGCCTCACTGAACAATAGGTTTTCAGTCTTTGTAATGAACTGAGATTTTAAAATGCTATTTATTTTTATTACTAAATTTTGTTATATCCTCTTAAATTTTGCAGTCAACTGTAACACTCAGTCACCTCATTCAAGGAGAGGTAAAAGAGAGGTAACTGAAAATAGAGAAGGAAAATTACAACGTAAAACAGAATAAAATAGTGGGGGACTTAGTGGAGATATCTTGAAGGGTTTTATTTGAACATCTTGGGTGAAAACTGCTTTGTGATGTCATCTGCTTGTCCCAGACATTTTCTATTACAGTAGTCTGTTTACTGTTGCCTATTCCTGGGGTAACTATTTGGGTAGATTTTCATTCACAGTAAAGATTGTATTTTGTTAAATTGTGAAATGTGAACCCAAGTCAATATTCTTCGTGGTGTCACAGTGATATTGGTGGGGAGGAAAACAATCTAAATCACTTCCATCTGGATTCAAGAGAGACCTTTCAGTGGTGTATTTTACAGATGGTATTTTCCTGTCTGAAAATCAAATTAAAATACAACACAATTTTTGAGGAAAGTACAGATTTGATTGGATAATATAAAGAATGAACATAGTTATTAAGATCTTTGACGATTAAAAATTTCAAATTGGATCATAGTTGAGTTTTTCTTTTTAAGATTCAGGAGGTATAAAAGATGCTCTTTGGCATGGAAATAATTATTTTATAAGGAGATAACTGATATGGACCAGAGGAGGATTACTGTATTATCAGGACTAAAGGTAAGACTTTTGGTAAAACAAATTGAATTTCTCATAAATATTGGCTAATTTTGTTTCTATGTGGCATCTCTTCTATTTTTCAGAAGATTGAGTGTGGTAAACATTGTGTAGCTTTTGTAAGAGTAGTAGTGTTCATTTCAATATCTGTAATAACTTTACCAGTTAAATGAGTTTCTTGATTACCAAAGAAAAACAAAGGAGTTATCCAAGTGGGAATGTTCCTTTTAGTAGCAGTTTAACTACAGAGGTGACAACAGCCTGTTTATGGAGAAAACCTTATACCCATTCTGAAAATACACATACTAACCATTTTAACCCAGTCAATTAAGAGAACAAAGGCAACTTTATTTGAGAATTTTACAACATGAGAGAGATTTTGTACTCAATTCGGTTACCATAAAAGATGGGAGGAATATTACATGCAGGGGTGAGCTAGTGAAAAAGAACTAAAGGATTTTAGAGTGGAAATTGGTTAATGTGTTTAGGATATCTGTATGTGCAAATCATTAGTGTCATTCTCTCTGATAGAAACTGGGAGGCAAGGGTGCTCTCTTTCCTGATGATTTTTTAAATGACTCTTTTTTGATGATGATTCTATTTCAGAGAAATGGCTCCTCACTCCTCAAGAAAGTAGTGTATGCCTGGGTTATAAAACTGACAGATGTTTGGAAAAATTTTATATCACAAAGGGGACAAGAAAATTCACACTTGCAAATTTTCTAAAGTAAATGTTTTAAGAAATAGGATAGGGGCCTGTTTTCAAGATAAAATACTTCTATAGTCAAGCTGAGGGGAATAAATTTTAGGGTCATCTTGGCAAAAATATATTCAGACTATGCCAATTAATAGTGCCAATTAATATTAATATTGAGAGTTAATTGAAATCTACTTGCAAATGAAACAATGGACCAGAGGATTTGATACTTTCCCTGGTCTTATTTTTATTTTTTCAGGACTTTTTTCTTGTCAGATGGGGAGTGCTAAGTATCAGGGCTATAGCTTCCACATTGATATTGGTGGAGACCTCTACAATCTGCTGTGCCGTGATATGCAGTCTTATCAAAGCTGTGGGCTATATTTGGGGCAAGGGACAGAGGGAAAATAGACTGACTATCTGGATATCACAGAAGCCCATCATAGTGGATAAGGAATAGCTCTATTTCTATTACTGTGTAGCTTTAGGAGCTAGTAGTTGTCATGCCTTAATTTTCTTAAATGACTTTTGATAGCTGATTAAATGGTCATCATTTCAGATATGGTATTCCAGTGATGGTTTGAGATGTATAACAAATGATTTCAACTATATGCTATTTAAATAGACATATTCTTATCAAACCTATGTAAATAAACATGCTACCATGGAAATACAAAGTCAATAATTTTATTGAATTTTGATTGGTCAAGAAGGAAAAAAAAGATAACTACTTCATTTCTGTTTACAAAAGTATAGTCTATTACTGCTATAATATACTGAGATTAAGAGAAAACAGAAAGGCACCCCTCATAACCAAAAAGTAAAATACTAAAACATTACAGTGTTCAAAAAAAAAGCTACTTCCTCCATCAATTAAATTCTTCCACTCTATCTTTGGTTATCAATATCATAGTCACATTGTAATTCTGGATATCCTGATGTAGTCCACTAGTATTTTCTCAAATTATGTAAAAGATGACTTAGGAATCTGAACTAAAAATGACATGATATAACCACTTTCAGAGGTCCCTGTGGCTTCCTTACTGAAAATACACTAAGGCATATTGTTGATCTATAAGCTTTCTCAGGGAAGCATCACTGTGAAAACAAAATCAAACTTAACAAATTAAAGAAACAAAAATTTACTTGGCAATAGATAACAAGTGAATTAAAATGACTATGATTAAATGATGACTTATTTTCAATGGTGAAATATTTGATGAGTACATTACAAGAATAATGCAATGAAATGGACATTTGGTTCCTTCTATATAATGTAAAAAAAGTTTTAGACAGAATATTTGTAGACTATTTTCAAATAAGATAGATATTAAATCTAATTTATGGAAATTAATATATATATATCCTTATACAGAAGAAAGAAAATAAGTATAATCTATTGTATTATAACATATGAAGTATTGCAAGAATATATTATTAGCAAGTAAAGAGATCCAGATAGAATGGGTCTTATTATTCAGGTCTAATATGAAAAAAAAATATATCTTGCCATTTATGACAACATGGATGATATTGGAGGGGTTATGCCAAATGAAGAACAGAAAGAGAAACACAAATGTGGATGATAAAAATACTAATGAAAACAGACTCAGATGTCTGACTTCAGAATTTATGCTACAGAAGGGAAAGGTGTAGATTTGGGGCAAAGACTGAAAGGATTTTAATGAACTATTATAGAAGATAATGCATAATTTGGTGGTGGGTCTGGTGTGGTGACATATACCTGAGGAGGTTTGAACTTTTACCCCTAAATCATATAAAATTTTGTAAGTCGATGTTAACTCACTAAACATTTTTTAAAGATTTTTTAAAATTTATTTATGCATACAAAAGCAGGGATACAGGCCAGAGGCGCAGGAGGTGAGAGGATTCACCAGAAACAGAGCAGAACAGGCAAATCAACCGAAATACACTGCTGAGGGGAGCAGCTGGCGAGGTAAGAGAGGTCTGCTTTGCCATGTGGGTCCCCTCTCTGGTCAGGGATCGAACTTGCGCTGCTATGCTGCGGATGCTTCACAGTGCAGCGCTCAACGTGCTGCACCACGAGGGAGGCCCTGAAACAATTTTTTAAAAGTATATGTTTTTTTATCAATACTTCCTGAGTAAAGATATGAATCCACACTTGAAAGTTACTTCCCTGAAATACATGGAATTTAAGTCATTAAAGAGGTAAAATTAATAGGTTAACATTTTTTCTCCTTTTTGTTGAGATGTAACTGAAATTAAACACCATAAAATTGTTATTTAACATAATGATTTGATTTCATATATTATAAAATTATCATCACATTTTTAGTTACAATGAATAATCACAATTTTAATAGGCACAAAACAAATATTATTAAATAACGAATGTATAATTGATGATGCTATGATAGTGTCTAATATAAACAATATTGTATTAGATAGTATCTAATACAAACCAACACCAGCACTTTGATAATGACAAACATATTAAAACTGAGAACACTGACATAACTCAAGGAATTTCCCAAGCATCATAGAATTCCTAAATTTTTACCTACACAAATTTAACCTGAGACAGCACATCTGAATTCATGATGCTTCCCAGAAATTTATCATTAGTAGCATCAAATAAACCGAGTCACTGGTAGAATTTTGCTTTCTTGGGACGTCCCTGGTGGTGCAAGGGCTAAGCACTACACTAAAAAGCAGGTGCAGCACTGTAGCAAGAGTTTGATCCCAACCAGGGAGGTGAACCACATGGCATGTCAGACCTCTTCTGTCTTGCCAGCTGATCCCCTCAGCTATGTATTTTAGTCGATCTGTCTATTCTGTTCCCTACTCTGTTTCCAGTGAATCCTCTCACCAACCCTCACACCTCTGGCCTGTATCCCAGTTCCTGTATGCATAATAATTAAAAGTAAAATAATTAAAAGAAATAAAAATAAGAAATTTGCTTTCTTAATAAAGAAAGAAAAATCATGTGCAATGTCCTAGGAGCCTTTTGAAAAATCTTAAAATCAGTTTTTGTTTCAAAAAATTATCATTTGGCATTCGATCTTTTTTAAAGATTTATTTATTTATTAGAGGAGCAGTGGATGAGGCATGAGAGGTCTGCTGCGCCATGTGGGTCCCCTCCTAGGACGGAGATGGAACTTGTGCTGCTGTGCCACGGATGCTCCACAGTGTGGCCCTCAACCTGCTATGACACCAGGAAGACCCTGGCATTCAATTTTAAAAAAGACAAAATATTAAAATTTTTCAAGAGGTTTTAATTTTTAGTTAAATAAGTTTCTTGCTTAATAATGAACAATATTTGACTACCTACTGTAGGGTAAATGGAAAAGCGCCAGGTTTTTCCGCCCTCTCGCCATTGGTGTGATGATGGACACTTGCAGTCCTGCACACATGCCTAAGTAGGCATGGCAAAGTGTGTGCACCTGGGTTGAGACATGGGGCAGATAAAGGCGGCATCGCCAGGATGACAGCAGAAGAGCAGAAGAAGGAGGAGAGAAGAGAAGCAGCAGCAGTAGTGGCAGATATATGAGAGGCTAGAGATCGCAGAGAGTGAAGATGAGATCTGCCAGCCTCCTGGACCCCACGGGACTTCTACCTGTCATGTACCTCATTGCCTTTGATGTAAATATCAATAAAAGCCTAAAAAAGTCACTGAGGGCTCCAGGACTCCTCATTGACCTGTGTGCTGGGAATCATGGGGAACTTGTTCTGTGCGCTTGCTGGCACCACACCTACTAAACCAACATGACAATAAAAGATATTAAAGTAAATATGAGAGGCAATATTATTGTAAAAAAAAAGTTTCAAAAGTGAGAAGTTTTGCTATCTTAACCATGGCATGATTAAAGTCAGGAAATTATACTGATGAGACACAGAAGCCTTGCTTAATGGAAAATATGCAGAAGGCATTAAAAAAAATAAACTTTGTAAACTTTTGTTGAAAACAGAACAATAATCACAAATTTTAATAGAAAGGAAATTACATTCTAATTTTGTATTTGTATAATATTTGATAGTAAGGTTAATTTTGGAAATCTTATAAATGACTCCACCAAATTTTAATCAGCTTTGACCAGAAAAAATGATGAATCTTCTCCAATTTCCTATACCCACTCAGGTTTTGTCTTACACTTTCCTCTAATTGCAGAGCAACCAGACATTTCCCTCTAGTCAAAACCACTGTATTTTCCCTTAATAAAAAAAGCATTTTTGTATGTTGTATAAACATTCTTTTCTTTCACTAGTACTACTGTCCATGCATATTGGTTAAAACATTTAATCACAGTAATTTCTCTTTCACAGATATAACTCAAAAACAAATAATTACAAACTGTCCTACACTATCTTTTTTAGAAGACTAGAAGAGTTTATGAATATATATATCATACTTTTATAGACATGTCTCTCTTTATGAAATAATTACATTAAATGGCAAAAATTAACAAGGATATTAATAACCACAAATAAGAGACAAAAAGTAGATCTCTTTTTTAATATTATAAAGTTTATAAACAGATGGAGCTTATAAACAATTAACTATATATGCTATTCTTATACATGAATTCATAATTTTATGAAATAGTATTCAAAACAACTACTTTAAATTCTTATGAAATTAAATTAATACAAGTTTCCAAGGACAATTTAGTTGTAAAATGCATTTAGTATTTTGTTTTCTCTCTCTTTTTCTTCTTCATTTTAAGCAGTGATGTTTTTGCTAGACCACCTATAATTTTTATATACTCTTAGCCAAACTTTTGGAACAAAACAAACCAGTTAATTATCAACTGCTTCATGTTACCTTATCAACAGAATTTATAACTTCTTCTATATTTTTGGATAATCACATAAAAATCCTGTAAAGTCTTTAAAAGTATTATTTAAAACAATATAACATTTCCAAATCTAAGCATCTGCCTTTTCTGTTATTGTTTAAGGAGAATTTCATTAATTTATGTTGTTGCCAAGGTGCAAATGAATCTCAAAGGAAATAGTACAATTAATTTTTTCAAGTTTACTGCTGAGATATTCACAAGCCATATCTAATAGTCTATCTTGAGAATAATTACTGGTAACGGATATCGAAGGGAAGTTATTGTCTGCCACTGTGAATTAGGAGTGCCACAGGTGGTGTTCATCTTCTGGAATGAGTTGGAGCAGAATAGCAGTCTTAGCCAAGACTACTTAAGCATGATTTGTAGAACCATCGTTTCTATCCAGAAAACTTCCAACATAAATTAGCTACTTTTATAAAATGACTTAATACTTTTTAAATCAGAACCCAATTTTATATGTACAAAACAAAAGGAAAGTCTCCATGCTTTCAGGGAACCCACTTTAAGACATTTTACCACATTAGTTGAGAAAAGTTGTCATGTATCATTATCATGTTGCCTTCATGTTGCCGGTGATTCAAAACGTATAACTACGTGGGTTTTATTCAGATAGTTCATCTTTATAACATTAAAATATATGAATTTAATCTGCATAAGTTTAGTTTATTAAAAATAAAAAGAGAAAATGGATTGTAAATAATGTCAATTAATTTGGAATGATAACTTTTCAAATACTCCAAACATGATTTTTTTCTTAAAATTGTAAAAATAATAAAAATCCCTGAAGAAAATATTTTGGACAAATGTTTTGTCAGTCTGTGAATTTAAATTAAATTTAATTTAAAATGCCTGCTCTCTTATCCCTATAATTCTTAATAATTATATTTTAAATATACATTTGAGCAAAAGAAAAAAATAAATATGCACATATTATAATATGAAAATTGAAAAATAAGTTTGAGTACTAGATGCTAAAACAAAATAAAATATGAGCAGTCTAATTTGATAAAATGTTGATTCCCATTTACTTCTATTGTCATAATCAGTCAAACACACTTAACGAGCACAAAACTAAGTAAATTTTGTTTGGGTCTATGACAGCTTTGGATTGTTTTTCAAAGTCATAGAAGTATATTTGTGATAAGAAACTATCATAAAACATGATGGAAATAAAGAAAAAATGAACATGTTTGAACAAACTCAGAAAATTAAGCAAAATTTCAAAATAGTTGAGTGAAAATATTAAAATTCATTGAGCACACATGAATGGCTTTGTTTGTTCTATGCTAAATGTGATTTACAGTGAGTTATCTATATCACCAAGTTGCATGTTCATAAAATAAAAACAATTTTCTTGCTACTCAAATATTTTTTTTATTATTTGTTACATTTTCATTGCAGTAACATTGCATTATAGAATATAAAATTTTCAGGTGTTCATTGTTGGGATTCAACTTGCATTTTTACTACATTAAGTTCACTGATATAATTCAGATAATTTGAGAGTTATCTGAGTTGTTAGAAGTCAAATAGAAATTATTAAAGCAAAATACATAGAAATATTCCCGTGAGAAAAAATAAATGAGGTTATTGAGATAATATTTTCTCATGGGTGGTTAATGTAGTTGATCAGAAGTGTTTAAAGTATTACCAGGACTTGAATATGATTTAGTTAAAATTAATGAAGGATCTTGAATTAGGAAGTAGAAACTTTCAAAAGCTCTCTGATTATTGGAAGTGGAACTTATTTACAACAACCCTGTGGTTGAATGATAGTGCTTCTGTGGAATAATTATAGTGTCTCCACAACAAAAAAATTATAAACGGTTATTAGTATAGCAATTTTAGATGGATACTAATTTATCAGTTAGAATCCATTCAGGAAAGAAATCCTTATAGGTATTTACAAGAGAGGCAAGTGAATGTCTTGGATATTGATGTGGTAAGTTAAGAAGTTGAATCAGTATCTGTGAAGTAATCCATGGTTTAGTTGGAGGATGATTCTTCCATTCCTAGGGTGGAGGACCAGTGGGCAATACAGTTGTACAGGAGATCTGAGCTCATAGTCTCTTGTAGAACCTCATCATACATCAAATCTGCTTTAGTTTGAACTTCCCAGCTTCTGAACTGTGAGAAATAACTACTGTTGTTTAAGTTATACACTTATATTTTTGTTGTAGGAAGCTCAACAAAAACAAACTGCAGCCAGTTTATTTATTTATTTAGTTCTAATAAACTAAACTTATGCAGATTATTTGCATAGTTTTTACTAGAAATGCTATTGTTAGTAATGTTTCTCTGCCTTTCTGGGTTCTTCTGAGTCTGGACAAACAAAATAGTGAGATTTAGATTAGAGGAGAAATTTAATAAAATACATATGGAGAACATAAATGGCTGCAAATTCTAAAGGAAAATATGGCAAACAAGGGGTTTACACCTTAGACTAAGTGATCTGGGTGTGGAGAAAATACGTTGACTTTCTCAAGAAAAGAGAGTGTGGCTTCAGTTACTCTGTGGGTGAAAAAATTAATTTTTGAGGTGGAATGGATATACTTGATGATAAATCTATACCCAAGTGATATCCCTTTAGCTCAGTAGAGGGGTCAGTGATTACTTCTATTAAAAGTGAAACAAAAGGATTAGGGAAAAGGCAAAAGCTACTCCTAGGATATCAACTGACCTTAGTTCCACATACCAAGATGACACATAGAAGAAAAATTCCTATTGTGGTCATCTTGCCAAAGTTCAACCTGTCCCCTTTTGGAGAGACCATTTTGATGCAGCCTAAAGGACATATGGGAGAAATTCATGGACTCCTTCCTTTTTTCATATACTACCCCCAATTGCCCACACTTTTTTCCCATTGACCAAATGTAGCCAGTTGCCAGATAAAATAGGGAAGAGCTATTCATCTTGATATACAATATAGAGCAGAGAAAGAGCTTACTATTATTGAAGGAACAGAGGTTCAACTCCAATGGATAGATATAGAAAAAGGATGGAGATAAAATTCAGGTAAGTGAGAGAGGAAGACATTATCTGAGGAAGTTACTTAAATTTTTCTTTCAAGGTTTCCCAAATTTTACTGAACATTATTTCATTGTTGGATTTGTTCAAAGTTTTATTTTCAGAAACTGTGCTATAAATTAAGTTTTATTTCCTTTCTCAATTTCTTCATAACATAGAACACTAGGTCAACTTTTTAAGGACATTCATATCTGTCAAGAATTTCCAAGAAATTATTTATCAAGTCATACTCCCAACAATAATTGTAAGAAAGTATAGAATTTTTTTGAAGATTTACTTATTTATGCATGCAAGAACTAGAGTACAGGCAGATACATGAGTGGGTGAGAAATTCACCAGAGACAGAGTGGGAAACAGAACAGGCAGACTGACTGAAGTACACTGCTGAGGGGAGCAGCGGGCGAGGCAGGAGAGGTCTGCTGCACCATGTATGTCACCTTTCTGCTGGGGGATTGAACTTGTACTTCAATGGCTTTGGTGCTTCACAGTGTGGTGCTTAACACCTTGCACCACCAGGGAGGCCCCAGAAATGTAGGATTTCTAAACCTTTGGTGACAATGTATATTTTATATAAGTAATATATATGATATAAAATTGAAAATGAAATCCCTCTCTAGGATATTAATATATATAGAGAAATAGATGTATAAATAATTATATACCTATATATAAATATATAAAGAATTGAAGACAGCAGCAAATCAAAGAAATTAAAAAAGAAATTTTAAATTCTACTTGTTTCAAGGTTCTTCAGTACATTGTAGATGTGATATTTATCCAGTCCTGAAGATAGGATTATTCACAAATGAAAATGTCAAAACAGTCTTTTATAAAATGACAACCTCAAGGCTTTATTTTCAAGTTACTTCCAAAATTCACCATGTATAAGATATCTCTTTGGGAGAGCTTATAAAACAACTCCTTAGAGTCAAAGAACAATGCCACTCTAACTTTTCCACTACTTCAGTGTAATGACAGCTAATGTTATTAATAATTTCTATTCACCTGAATAATTTTGAATTATTTCTTATTGGAAAGAGGGGAAGGATTAGTGAGACACATTTCTTTCCTTCAGCAGTGACAGCTTTTTGATTTGCTGGCTCCTGTAGATTTAACCAATAACCACATCTGACCTTTATATCAATGTGTATAGCTCACTGTTCATCCATAGTGAAATGTACCATGTTGGTAATCATTTTCTTTTGAAATCATTTTAGTTTGTCAAAAGGGCAGGTTTTAAAGAGCAGGAACAAACCCCCTTAGGAATACTTAGAGGCTGTATAGACTCCCTTTCATACTATTCAACCTTTTACTTACACAGGGCTCTTTTAAACTCCAAGTCTCACGCCAACTGCATCAAAGAGCTTATGAAACAATGCCTCTGTCAGTCATTTTCTTGTAATGGTGAAGTGACTACCCATCATGAGCTGCATGTTTGAAAATAACCTGCAGAGGTAATTAAAAAATGTAGGTCTCATAAAAGAACTTCTTAATAAATTGAAATTAATTTTATTCTCATTCTATTTATGTCCAAACTGATGAAGCCACATGACATAGTAAGAGGACAGAATGTAGTATGAATTCAAAGAACAGTCATTGCTCCAATTTCTTAATTCAAAAATGTTTTGACTTGATCTTAAATATCCTGTGCAAGTTTGTAGCTTCATTTGTATTTTGGCATCACTGTATTGCAGCTTTTCTACTCCTTAAACTTTGTGGTTTTGATACTATCTTAAGAAAATAGAAAATTTATTCTGTATGATAATAAAGAAGATTAATTAGGAGAAATACCAGTATTAAAGAGGAAAGTGATAGAAGATAATTTCTCCTTGGGTTAGGAAAATGTTATTACATAGTCTCTTTTAAAATAAGCACTGCAATATAAAATTACAAAATATGAAACCTATTTGTCAGATATTTTGTTTCTACTCATGTTCAACTAGAACAACATTATTTTTGCTCATTTTAATTGACTTACTTATCAAAGTCCTTGAAATATCTCCACCCAACTGTTGAAGGTTCTGTTTTGTATATAACATGATTATGACTGAAATGGATTTCAGTTGGAGGTAGAAATATGTAGAGGTCATGTCATAAGATCCAAATGAGTAAGAGAAATATCAGGAGTAAAGACATGGGTCAATTTAGGGTAGAGCACAAAACAATTATGGAAATGAGCTGAAGGTGCTCCTTGTGAATTTTAAGATTTGAACTCAATAACCAATGCCATCTTTTTAACTCAATAGCTATGTGATAACCTGATCAATGAGACTTGACTACAGATCTAAGTGCTTATGATGGGCAACTATATTTTCCGTCACTCTGAACATGCACTATGCGTATGTCATATTAAATGTCCATAGTAGAGCTATAGTAACAGATTAGAATTATGATAACTATATTTTTCACTAAAAATTTTTGTAAAGAGCTATTGAAGTAAGTATAGACTGAAACAAAATAGGTCACAATACTTTCATTTGAAATGAAATACAATCAAAGCTAGTTTGTCAACAAGATCACCTAAAAATTAGGCACTTATTTTATCTCAAACAACTCTATAACCACATAAGAAAAACCAACATAGAGAAAAATACAATCTAATTTATTATAGTGATTGCCATATAGGAAGCATATGTTGAAAATATAATTGCCAAATAACTAATCTTATTTTAACTGGAAATTCCAAAGAAAATTTGAGCAGATACTCAATAGGGTTTAAGTCATGTATCCATCAAGTATAGGATAAAGAGCAAAACTATGTTGGAAGTAATTTTCTGAGTTTTCTAACTAACCTCACTTGAATGTGATATTTCATTCACCCAGATTATATTGAATTTTATCTCTAATCCATCATGTTTAATGAACTATTAGTGTCATATGTCAAAATATTGATAGTAATCAGAAAACTTATTTAAATGCATATATTTTTAGCTGTGAATAAACCTTCCTGATGAAAAAATATAAATCCTATGTATGTGATATTAATTGTATTTTGCATATTAATTTATTAATCTGTTTCTATTCATATATTTAACCATATATTTTAAAATATTATTAGACTGTTTCAATATTACAAGCACTCTACAAACCAGGTACAAAAGGGAAATTATCACCAATTCCTGTAGATTTTATGTGAAAATACAATAGAAACAAAAGATACATACAAACTACATTGTTCAAAATAGATGAATTTTAAAATTCACTATCATGAATGTGATAATGATAAATTATCTTTGAAAAATATACAACCCTTGGCCCTGCAATGTCTTAAATTTGAGTGAATTACCCATGAGTATATTAACCCAATTAATCTGTCCGAAGAGGATAAGATCAATTCCATCCAGTTTCTTCATGCAGTATTAAATTAAGGCAAATGTCAAGTGGACTCCAAGAAATAAGATGAAGCCATCCTGAATTGCTGGCTTCAATCATACAGCTCACATAGAGTAGCTAAATATAGCAAAATAAAATTATAGAATAGCCATACAATTTGAAGTTCATATAAACAGTCATTTAATATAAGTACATTCCATATGTTACATGGGGATGATCTATGTGGAAATGATGAATATTGTTTAATAAATATTCAAATTTAAATGAATGCCCTGATATTACTCAGGACTTTCTCAGGGCCTCCAAATTAAAGTACCAGAATGAGTCACATATTATTTCAATCTACCTTCTATATTCAGTGAGTTTTTATTTTTTTTAAGTTGTTATACTGCTCTTTCTCTTAGAGCAAAGAAGTATTATAGAAGGATATGTTATCAATTCATAAACAATTATTTGGCCCACAAAGAAATATAGAAAAATTCTATCATTCATTACAACCATAAGAACAAATGAGAATAACATGAATGACTTTTATGGGACAAGGTGAGATCATTAATCATTTCAACCAAAGAAAGGGATAAATTGCCTACCACTTTTTTTTTTTTTTTATGAAATATCTCCTATCAGAGCAAAATGACTATCAGAGTACATATAAAAGGAATGAGTCAGATATCACACAAGGGAGGTTCCTAGAATAACTAAAAGTGGCACATTTGGAAACATTTTTACAATCATCAGATATTCTACTGTGGTATTTCTTTAAACATTATCATGGCTCTTCCTAAGGTGCAAGTCATCATCTTTTTAGGAAGAAAGGAAGCTAATTCTTGGTTTCCATACAAAAAACACATAGACTTGGGAGTATCCATGCTCTGTCTGGAATGAAAGGTGAGTCACAATTCTGATGACCTTCAAAGTGATATCTAATCACCCAGGGTCCCAAACTGGCAATACATCCAATGTAACCGTCTAGACAATTGGAGTTCAATTTTTTTTTTTCTTTATGACTTCTTTTTTTTTTTTTATATATTTTTTTTTATTAGTTATATTTGACATCATTTGTAGTCCCCAGGGGGTACCCACCACCATTTCACCCATGCACCATCACCTCAGTCCCTTGTGCACCCTCTGGCCTCTTCCCCGTCTTTGCCTCCCCCCTCCCCCTCCCCTCCCCATGGTCCCTTTGGTTTATCCCGGCTTTTTGGTCTTATTAAGTTTTTGTTGTTGTTGTTGTTTACTTTTGGTTAT
>JAGFMF010011427.1:1083647-1134473 GCA_019455555.1 Galemys pyrenaicus | reverse complement strand
AAGTTGTTGGTTTTGTGGGGGGAGGAGGGAGCGTAGCTCCAGGGCTTGCGCACCTAGGCTCGGTGGAGGGTCTGCACTTCCCAGTGCTCTAGAGTCCCAAGGGGTATGTTTGGGGCTCCCCACTGGGCGCTGAGGCTGTGGGTTTTCCCTAGTTAGGTTGTTAGTCTGCTGCACCAAGCATGCCTTTCTGGTCCAACTTGTGGCTTAAATACATCCCATCCCCCGTTCAGTTTAGAGATTGGCTTAGCCGGTTAACAGTTCTTTGTCACCTTGGTCTCTATTTGTGAGGCTTCCCTCAGCCTGACTGGACTACCCGCTCCTTCCCTAGTATCCCTAAAGTTAGAGACTTAACTCACCAGGTCTGGAGCGCTTCCTCAGTTGTCTGTATCGCTGCAATTCTTCCCACTAGGTTGTTTATAAGCTTTCTCTTCGGTGTTGGGTTTCTGGGTTTGTCTTGTAGTTCCTGGTTCGCTGGAGTTCAATTATTATAGTTGAGTCTACTCCTTGATTTTAGAGGCAATCTATACTTGTCTCTTTTGTCCACATATTCAGTCAGGAGATAATCATTTACCCTATGGAATCACAGCACAAAGACATGTGTTTTCATAGAAATGTAGGTACTCAGAGAATGTGAAACTGTTTAGGAAATAGAAAGGGAATAGTGATCAAATCATGATCACAGCTTTCTGGCAAGGATTGGAAAGTTTATTGATCATTCAAATTTAAGGTTTGGAAAACATTAGAGGAGTTGTTCCATGATGTGTTTTCTAATGAAGAATGGTACTGAAATACAAAGATCTCTATTGCCCTTGTTTCCCTTCGAGCTCCTAATATTTGAAGTATTAACTCCTCTGTTGCTCTCAAACTCAATCACAATATTGTTTTGTAGCATTCAAGTATCTAAAACTTTACCAACTTCTACTTGTATCTTAACATTTTGTCTGAATGAAGTAATTATAATAATTTGGAATCACATTTTTATAAAACTTAGAAAGATCCATATAACCTGTGTAGAATTCAGGTATACTGAAAGGTCCATTCAAAAAAGGTCTTCTTTTTGTTATCTAAGATCATGTCAGTCTAACAAGAGAATCAAAAGAACCAGAATTCTGTTTGAAACTACTAGATCTCTAAATATCCAGGTTTTCAGCAATAACATGTATCATGCTAGGGGTGCTATTAAAGGAAATAAAGATCATAACCTAGCTTGATTATGGTGGAATCCAAAATTCTCAAAATTCATTTAAATAATGAATTACCATTTTGTTACTATCACTACCTGGGGGGGGGTATCTAGGAATAATTTCTTTATGTGACCATCTGAAATAAATGAATAAACTTCCTTAAAATAATATGTTAGCCAGAAAGAGGTAAAAGAGTTCAAGAAAAAAAATATTTTTATTGATTTTTAGATTGTAAGAAGTTTAAATTTCCTTGAAAATCTTGATTTCATCAATCCATTGACTAGTGTCTTTTGCAATAAAAGATCTTAATCAGACTGAAATGGTTTTGAATGCTAAAAACTCATTCTTTCCAAGCTCCATAAAGATGTGTTGGAGCTGACTAGTCAAAATGAAATTGTAACCATGTGAATTAAAAATGGGTCTAGAGTAAGAGACTCTAAGAAATCTTCAAGTATGGAAGAGGTTTATCTGCATGGATCGATAAGAATCTGCACCTTGAAGTATAGATTCTTAAACTTTCTTTTCAGAAATGAAAAAAAAAAAGTAATCCACAAGAAAATGAAAAACTTACTCAATATTCTCAAAATAAATTCATAGTCAACCTTCCACCCTCAAAATCTTCCCCAACTCTGATGCTAAAATTAGATGAAAACTTAAGAAATGTTATTATAAAAATATAGTAACAAATGTCCCAGATGAAGTCCTCAAACAAGTTAACATTTGAAAAAGTTCCAATCTTGAACACAGTTGTAGATCTTTCATCAAAATATAGTCTTTTCCTTTTATCCAGTATATTATGGTGAATCTGCTTCCATTTCTCATACATTGGTGGATCCAAACAGGAATTTTTGTCATCTGGGTAATATAGATTAAATCTGTAGCTAAATTCCTGGAATATCATCAGAGAATGGACTCTTATTTGGGGGATGTATAAGAGTAACACAGATGGTTATATTAGCAGCCACAATTTGTTTCCAATATTTTTAGACTCAAAGACTAGTGACTTCAATATGCCAGGCAGTCTGCAGTTTTACAAGTGGCAGACCAAACAGTTAAGAAAGTAAAGTCCAAAATGTCTGTAAAACCACAAACTTGATCCAAAGATAATGCTTAGAGCTATAAAAATGACTTCAGCTCTGCCCACTCAGTAAAATGATCATATGTCTTTTTCTTTTTAATTCTATAGACTAGTCCTGTATTTCAATATCAATTCCAGCCTAGTATACAAAATTTCTCTATTTAGGTGATCCAGCAGTGCAGCAGGCTGAGACATTTAGAGAACTTCTGAGAATCAAACTCCATTGATTCATCAGATATGAACATAACAATAAGGACACTGTATAAAGTTCTCCTCAAAACAATAGCCATTTCTTTTCATGTTAAACCAGTTGAACCAAATAAACTCCAATAATCTTTGCCTAACAAGAACTTTAGGTGAGGTAGTAAGGTAATCTTTAATTACCACCTGGTTGTTGAATGAAATCTTATTCTGGGCCAATTACTACATTGTCATGAAAAACTACCTTAAAGTTTCCTCTGGTTTTAATATACAAGTTTGGGGAGTTTTTAAGATAAAGTGCTAACTTCAAGAATTATTTAGGTTCCATTCATTTACTAGATTCTTATTCAATGGACCACATTTTGTCAGAAGTCTAGATTTAGTGATTCATCAGTGGTTTCACACAGTGTTCTGTCATAAGGCAATGTCCCTGAGAGAGCCATGGCTCTTTTATAGAAGCAAGTGCTATGAAATAATAACCCAAGAACATACATTGTTATCTCCAAAAGAATCCAAATTTGGAATGTTCAACTGTAAGCGGCCTTGATCCAGGAAAACAATCCTGATGTTGATATTTTTCCTTTGCAAATACTGAGTTCTCTTTCCCCTCATTTCCCAGGAAAAGTTGCACATTTCTATAAATATAATTTTGAAAATGTGTGGAATATTAATAATATATTAAAATAGGGAGATTTTTTTATGTTGACTACTAGATTGTTAAAGTCCCCACTATCCCAAATCATAGTGAATAACAAACAGGGCATCTCCTGGGCCCCTGTCTTTGATACTACATGTAAAATTCCACACTAGGGTTTTTATTTTACCTCATACTTCAAAATAAATATGTTATATACTTAAAATAAATATGAAAAATTAAAATATAGCTCTCAGAATAGTTTGTAAATGAAAAACTAAATTTTGTTGCTAAAATAATTTGATATGCATTTTGTAGGTTAGATTATCAAATAAGACTTGACCAGTTTTTTATAAAATTAAAAATTGTTTGATAATAGTATTAATAGCTAATATTTATTTATGAATTTTCATATGCTATGTACTTCATTAAGTAATACCTACTTTTTATTTCTTTGTACAGAATCAGTTAGCATTAATTCTCTACTGTAAAATTAGTATACTGAAGCATGTATGACAATTCCACTTGGCAAATGCAGTTTTGTCTGAATCCAAAATGTATGTTCTAGTGCTTTCTTGTAGATACCAAATTTATGAAATATATATGTTAATAAATTCTAAATATTATTATGTATCAAAACCACTTTAATCAGTTTTATTTTATCTAATAATTAAGAACAATGAATGTTTCCAAGATAATTTTTAAGCCATGCTAATCAAATTTATTTTTTGATAAATAGAAAATAAATCATACAACTACAATCAAAAACACCTAAGAGGAAATGCCAGGATGTTAAACAGATATTTACATTTCAGTGATACAGTAATAAGGAGTCTATAATGCACCAAAATATACTGAATTCTGATCTCTATGCCTCTGTTTAAATGATCAGTGCAGAGATCCTGACCCAATCATGGATCAAATGTCCTTCCACTTTTCTCAGCTGTGTCAGGAGACAGGGAGGAAATATAGAAGCAAGATAAATTCCCTTTCCTTTGATCAAGCAACCTTAAAAAAAGTCTGAACTGATGTTCCAACAGTGTCTATTACATGAATATTAATCTTATGTAGGGGAAACTTGAAGAATAATAGAAAAACACAATGCAAATGAATTATATAATGTACGCATTCTATAAAATTTAGCAGTTATTTTGAAGAATTTCAGTTATTTCTCAACTATTGAATCAAGATTCTTTTAAAAGTGCTCATAAAATAGTAAAATACAAATGTCTGCAAGCTATAGTCAATGACCAGTACTAGTGATTAAATTGTTATATATCCATGATCTTAGGATGCCCTCATGCTGCCACTGAATCAATTGCAATGTCTACATTTATATTTTAGAAGGGAATATTCCAAATGTATTTAATAAAGTGACGGTTGACATTAATAGAATTGTTTTAGTCTTGGATGATGAATTTTTATCTTAAATTTTCAAATTTCAATATATATATTTGTACCTGTGTGTTTGTCTACATGAACATGCAATAAGCATTTTTTTTCTTAAGTTTGGATAAAATAGTAAGAATTACTTTAAATGTATAATGTTATATTCTGGTGAGAGGCAACCAGAGTGAATACTGGTTATAGAACCATATTACATGAGTTCAAATTATTTATTTTTCCTTTGCCAGTGTTTCCTTGGATAATAAGTTCTATACTGTTGTACCTGAGTTTCTTCATCTATAAACCAGGATAATAAAGATATCTCAATGGCATCTCTTTTAAGAGATGTATGTTAGATATTAACTTTGTTTCTATTAAAGTTCTTTATAAAGTACTAATTTCATTTCCTGAGACTTTGCCTAATTTTTAATCCATGGAAATTGAATCAATTTCTCCCACTTTGTACATAGTAGTATCTGGTATTCTTATTTTATCATGAAGAGTAGAACTTGTAATGTTTATGTTTCTGAGGAAAGATTGATTGATTGATTGATTGATTGATGGTTTAATCTCCAAAGAACTAGAAGGATTTATTGGAGTTTAGGAAATCTTTGAAAATTGATTTTAGTTGGAACTTAGGGGGTAAAAAACATATTTGAAAGAGGGAACATCCTTGGTGACAACAGGTGTTAAATTGTCAGTGCTATCAAACTATCACCAGCCATTGTGTCATAAATTCAAAGCCCACCCAGGGAGCTAACACATATGGTGCAGCAGACCTCTCGTCTCAACTACTGCTCTGCTCATAAGTGTATTTCAGTAGATCTATCTGTTCTGCTCTCCACTCTATCCCTGGTGATCCTCTCACACCCTGCTCCTCTGGCTTACACCCCAGTCCTTGTATACATAAAAAATAAAATAAATCTTTAAAAAATTACTTGAAAGAGTTAAAGAAGCTTAAATACTTATTCAAAATAATAAAAAATTTGTTTTTCCAAGTGTTTCTTAATTTATAATTGAAAATAGATACAACAAATTCAATGCTAACTATTCGAATTTCTTAAATGTCTTACTGAAATATGTAAGAACATAAATAAAGCAAATTGTATGACTTGGGTCTAAATACCACTTAAATTTTCTTATTTGATATCTGCTTCTTCCAATAATAGATCTGAGAACTGGTTTTTTGTTTGTTTGTATTTTTCCCCATACTATAATTTCTGCTTTTACAATGCAATCTCCACATGGCAGGAACTTGGTAAATATCTGTCCAATTAAATTAATTAATTCTTGATTAATTTTATGTTCCAAAGGGGCCTCCCTGGTGGCGCAGTGGGTTAAGCAACACACTATGAAGCAAAACGCAGCCACTGCAGCACGAGTTCGATCCCTGCTGCCGGCCAGGGGGGGACCCACATGGCGCAGCAGACCTCTCCTGCTGTGCCCGCTGCTCCCCTCAGCAGTGTACTTCCATTGATCTGCCTGTTCTGCTCCCCGCTCTGTGGTGAATCATCTCACCCCCCCACACCTCTGGCCTGTACCCCAGTGCTTGTATGCATAAATAAAAATTAAAAAAAAATTATGTTCCAAAGAATTTATCTATAACTATAAATCAGAGACATTCTGCAGGGGACAGAGTGATATTGGGATCAAAATTAGGGTAGGAAGAACATAAGGGACTATATTGAAATCGGTGCACAGGTGAATTGGTGGTGGAAATTCTATGGGGATTACACCTGAGGGGGAAAAAAAAAAAAACACATTGTAAGAAAAATTAATTTAAAATAATAAATTGCATCACAAGGTATATTTTTATGCAGAGTTAATTTTCAGGATCCATATTTGATAGCGTTTTACCTGAAGTCAACATTTTTAATAGTAGGAATGTGATGATAGAACAAATGACCAAAGAACTTGTGTTTCATAAGTTTATCTACTCATGTTTTCATATTTATACAAACATATATATATACTTTGTGAACAATTCATAAAATTTTTAATCAAATACTGTAAATTAGTTTACTAAAGAATCAGAAACATGATCCACCTTTTAATACAATATCCATGTTATTTTGGTACCTTTAGCATGGATGTAGTTAAATATTTATAATCTGATTTTTTACTAAACATTGATATAGAATATTCCCCAGAACAGATTTTAATATTTTATCTTGAAGGAAACGAAGTGAAAGTACCAAAATCTTACATCATAGCAATATAATTCCCAAATAAAAGATAAATAAAATTTTAGTTTCAGTTCAACTATTTTATTATTACATAATCATCCTTTGAAATGAGATAACCTTTTTAAAGCATTGTAAAATATTTTAAAATTGATTTTAATGAAGAGTCACAACAAATAATCTGAGACTAATAAAGGCATAATTCTTGTTTATATACATAATAAGCATATATACACACATTTATATATACATTTATATATATACTATTTCTTCTGGTCATTTGTATGTTCATTTTATATATGAATAAAGGAAATAAAATATATGTTTTCAGTATTTGAATACCAGTCAATCATATGCTCACATTCACAACTATACACTTATATTTGTAATGGTCTTTGTGCATACCTCTTCAGAGAAGAGCACATTTTTTAAATATCATTTAAATAAATAAAAATAGCTTTCTTAAGTTATCTTTAATATTATATATTATCACTTTGAGGAAAATATTCCAAAACATCAGACAAATATTGATGGCTTGCAAATTTTTTTTTTTTTTACTGTAGGAATGAACTTAGATATATGTTAGATTACAAAGAATATATGAGGTTGGTGATTATGCTATATAATGCTATATAATATGCCATTAATATTTCTTTATTTACATGACATATTTTTATGACTGTCCCTGGCAGGATGATATGTATGTGTGTTGGCCAGCTTGTCGTCTTCCAGGAGCGTGACATATCTAGAACTCCAGGTCTATTTCTACTCCCGAGAGGTGGAAAATTCTTTAGCATTAGTGAGAGACAATCTTTCCTTTCAGCTCACAGATGGCTTCTATAGTCACCACATGACTCCTCTATACCACCTTGAATGTATGGTTTGTGATTATGATGAGCAGCTCTGTCATATGTCATGGGCTGTTGTCCTGTGATACCCTCTTGTTCAGTAGTCTGTTCCCATTAGAGTTCAATAGATTGATGAGACTTTTTTTTTTCCAATAAAACATATTTTGTCCTAGAAAATATTGGCTCTGGAATTTTAGGATACTATGCTGTTAATCCATCATTGAAGCTTTCCATAGTCTCAAAGTAAAATCCTTACCCACAACTATTATCTACAGCATCACCAGACATGGTAGGTAACCCTAATTTCAGAGGAGTTTTGCTGTTTAACCAGACCAGCTTAAAGCCATCACTTACTATGAGACCCACACAAATCTGTGAAGCTTCCAAGTAAATGAATTCAATGCATTTTTTTAAAAAAAGATCTATTTATTTATGCATACAAAAAATTGAAAAGAACTAAGGTACAGCTCAAGGTGCAGGGAGTGAGAGGAGTCACCAGAGACAGAGTGGGCAGCAGAGCAGACAGATCTACTGAAATATACTGCTGAGGGGAGCAGTGGATGAGACGAGAGGTTTGCTGTGCCATGTGGGTAACCTCCCTGGTAGGCATCAAACTCATGCTATAGTGGCTGCAGATAGTTTCATAGTGCTGCACCTTAACCCCTTGTGCCACCACAGAGGACCCAGGTTATACACTTTTAGAGTCTAAGGAGACAGCAAAGAAGATCAAGGGTATAAAGTGAAAAAAATTCATTATAGCTCTGTTGAGCTGGAAATGTAACATACTGTTGTATAATGCAGCAATATTTGTGATAAAGAGTACACGGAGATTTTTGTTTTACACAAAAGCATTTTATTTTTAACTGTTTTGAAAATAATTATTTTGTTGTTTCATTTTCTTGAGAAATTTTATTGCACAATATAATCCCATGGGGAAAAAGTGTTTATCTACAGGTTTAGTGTAGTACTTTTTATGTAATTTATTTATTATGTTTATGTTTTACCACATTACTTTGTGTCAAATTAAAATGACAGTTTTTCTAGTAGAAATGTGAATCTTTCATACACTCTTTACGTATACAGAGATGTTTTAGTGTCTTGGAAATTACTTTTTATTCATAAACAATGCAAGATTTTATGTGTCTATGCATTGTGTATTCTTCTTCTTTCTGTTTTGTTGAAAGTTAGTTACAATAAAATTAAGCATTTCAAAGTGTGCAGTTCAGTGACACTTAGTATATTCACACTGTTTACAGCCATCATCTCTGTCTAGTTTCCAAACATTTTTACTACTCCACCAGAAATTCCATATTCATGAAGCAGTTACTCCCCATAACACCTCCGTCCAGTCCCAATAAACCAGAAATAAATTTTCTGTCTAATGGTTTTGCCTGGATTAAATTGGATACCTCATATAAATGGAACCATATAATATATGACCTTTTGAATTTGGCTTCTTTCATTTAGGATAATGTTTTCAAATTATAAGCAAAGTTGTAAGATATATATATATATATATATATCAGTACATTTTATTTTTGGAAGTAAATATACTACATGAGATAGCAAAGTAATTAAATAACAGGTCAATGGTCATTCTGAGGACTTGGTAGCCTACTTAAGTAAACCGAAATCTAAGTTGAGACAATGCACTTGAATCCGACAAAATGCAACTTGGAACAAGCAATCTCAAATAACCAACAGGGTTTTCCTAAATAAGGCAACTGGTAAAACTATAGTAAACTACATAATTTTCCTTTTTCTTCCATGTCTTCTCTGTAAAAAAACTTTTCCCTAACTCATGTTGATGAATTGGTCTGTTAAAAATCATTAAAGAACATAATTTTGGTGACACACAAAAAAAATCTTTATTCTTACTTTATGAAGCAGGCAGTCTGTGTTCCCAAAGGTCCAGAGAACCACAAAATGTGACTGAAATAAAGAAGCTTTTATAAGAAAAAAAATTAAAATAAAAACAAAAGAAAGAGAAAAATAGAAAGAAAATAAGTTTATTTTCAGAGTTGGAACAATGACTAGCTGACTGGATATGCTATCTTTCTAGTTATGTGTAGCATTTACTGAGACAGGAAAGTTAGTTAAATTTCTGTTTGCTTACATGACAATTTGGGCAAGAACAACTACTTCTTGGCTTAGAAGTTATTTCAACAGCTCTTAACTAATTTTTATTTGAAAGTGCCAAATTAGAATCTATGTTTGCTGAAATAAATGCTTGAAATTTTTAACACACATCAGTTTATCTTTTAATAATACCACTTTTTGTTTTCTTTCACTCATCAGTTGATGAACATTTGAATTATTTTCCACCTTCTATCTATTGAGAATAATGTTGCGCTAGCAATTACAGGCAGTCATTTTTGTAACACCTGCTTTATATTTGGTATCTACACTCAAGTGCAATCTATTCAGAAGTGCAAATGCTAAAGTATTTCCATAGCAGCAATACCATTGTACATTACTTACTACCAGCAGTGGATGAGGGTTCCAGTTTCTCCATATCCTCATAAACACTTGTCATTTTCCATTGTTTAGTTTATAGACATGCTAAGGGTTTAAGTAGCATTTCATTTTGGTTTTGACCAAATGTTTTCTTTTGCAAACTAACACTTTTCTCTGAAAAGGGATGGCAATAAAGCAAATCACCTTGATTAGAGGATTTTTAGAGTAATATGATCCTAGAAAAGGAAATAAATATGGCTTCAAAGATGACTCATGAGAAAATATGGAAAAGTAATTTCTCTTATTTAATTTAACTATATGTTGTTAGTTATAACTTATCATAATAATATCATTTTTATTGAGTTATAATTGGTTCACAGCATTATATAATTTAGAGCTATAAGATCATACATACCCTTTGAGTGTGAGTACCATACCACACCCATCTCAAAAACAGTGAAAGTTCTCCACCTTAGTTCATTGTGCACTTGCATGCTTTGCTCTTCACCCTCCCTTGCTCCCTCTGCTATATTTTACTTTTAGAGATTGTTTATTCATATGAAGTAGTTCACAACAACTATAAACCTTTGAGTCAATGCAAATAGTGCCTGTTTTCAAGGTTTCTGTGGGTCAACACTGGGAAGAAATGTTTTTAAATGGGAATGTAAATGAAGTCTTGCATGACCTAATTTCTTTTATCACCAGTGTGCCATCCTAGTGGAATGATCTGCATGCTTATTTTTGGCATCAAATAAGCAGCTACAAAAAACACAGCTGTCCTATTAAACTACCTGTAGTGACCATCATTTCTGCTAGAATTTTTTTTAGTTACATGTTAACAAATAACCACATTTATAAATATAAATGTAATGCTTATGTTAGGTGTAATGTTTATAAAAATAATTTGATGTGCATCTTTTCATAGGAGAGATAAATGTCAAGATTTTACTTATTACATCAGTATCATGTAAAACTGGTACTATACCAAATAATATGAATTAAAAGCATAAATTCAATTAAAATATGCTTTTTTGTATTCTTGCAGAAATTGCCAAGTCATATTTTTCATAACTTAAATCTAACAAAACTTTCCAAAGTTCAGTTGGATAATAATGGGGAGAAAGTATATTCAAGTAAACTGATAATTTAAATCCTTAAATAGATTCTTAAACTGATTTTTAAATAGGAATATATAGTTAAAGATTATCTACTGTTTTAAATTCTAAGTTATTTTTCATTTAATATGACAAATTTCCATAAGTGGAGATGGACATTTTTTTTTCAGATCTTAATTGATTTCAAATAGATATGGTTTTAAATTAGTAAAGAAATTATCCTTGAAACAATTATCATTTAGTTCCCATATAACAGTTAGTCTTTTAGTTACTAGAAATAGCATGATGATAAGATGAAGTCCTTGCTCTCATGAGCTTTATTCTAGTAAGGAAACATTAAGAAGGCAACAAAGGACCAAATGAAATAATATGAATATTGTTATATACCAGTAAAAAGCAATATAGAATGAGATTTATTTGATAACGAGCTATCATTCTGGTTATATTGCTTGATATCAAAAGTTTACCATAAATTTACATATGTTAATACATATTCCATTTCCTGTTTCTAAAACTGATAACTTAAATCTAAAATTATATATAAATTTTACATACATATTTATATATCATAAATGATATATGTGATATATGAAGTTTATATGTATAAAATATATAAATTATACACACACACACATATATATAGTGTGATAGGTAAAGCATATTTGGGCCCAGGGATTTTGTTCATTAAAACCTGTTTTCTCTAGAAATATGACTTGATTTTGTTAATTATTCAAATTTTCATGTTTTTTTAGTGAATAATTTTAATTTGCTCTTTTACCTTAAAATGCATACTTGTGAAAACTTGATTTCAAAAATTAAGTAATGCTCTTATTTAATCCTTAATAAAAATGAATATTTGTGTTTGATTGCATTTGAATTTGTAACACAGAATGTTACTTTTTACATTTGATTAAATTTTTTTCACACTCAAAGTATGATGATACTTGAATGATACATGAAGAAATAGAACAGTTATAAGATAATTTAATGAACATTTATTGATGTGTTTGAATAATATTTAGTAAATAGATTGAATCCAATGCTTTAATTTTTTAATTGAAGATATATGCAAATCATATTTAAACTTGGTCAGGAAGCATTTTAAAACCCCATTTAATCATTTGCCATAATGGATTTTTCCAAATGAATTATAGCAGGCCTTGTAGCTTCTCCCAACAAAACATAATAAGTCACTTACATAAAGCTACTATATGATAAAATACAGTGATTTTTAAAAGTCACCAAAATGTTATGATGGTACTGAAAAATTTTATATTTTTCCTTTTTTTAACAATTTATTTTTGCATTCAAGAGCAGGGTTACAGGCCAGAGGTGTGGGGAAATGAGAGGATTGACCAGAGACAGAGTGGGGAACTGAACAGGCAGATCGACTAAAATACACTGCTGAAGGGAACAGAAAGTGAGGCAGAAGAGGTATGCAGTGCTATGTGGGTCACCTCCTCGAGGGGGATGGAACTCAAGCTGTAGTGGCAATGGCTATGGATTCTTCACAGTGCAGTGCCTAGAGGCTTAATCCCTTGCACCACCAAGGAGGCCCCCTATATATTTTTTTCTATTTCAGAAAATGTAATTATATTTCACAAAGATGGTGGATTATGAATTGAGGATAAAAACTGTCTCAGTTGGTGGTAAACAAAACTAAGACGAAACTGGAAAAATGAAGATGACTACAGATCGAAAGATGCAAATATCTAAGCCATTTTCATTTGCTTTCTAAACTATTTCATTTTGTTATATCAGGATGATAATGGACATAAGAAACATCACAATAAGGAAGAGGATTAAGGTCACATTGTGGAAAACCTTTAATATCAGGAGAAGGAAATTCTTTTGATATAAACAATGGAGATCTGTTTTAGGTTCAGAGCAAGGAAATTGAATAAGTAAATATGTCTTGGAATAACAATAGCATTTGATAGATAATAATCATTAGAATTTACAAAGACAATTGCAAAAGTTTTATTATAGATAATAAAAATTATAGGTTACATTGATATAGTTATTAAACTGGTGTCAAGTATTACTTTAATATGAACATAGATAATCTTATTTCAGAATACTATTATTGGTAACTTACAGTCACATTATTCATAATGTTTAGGTAAGAAAATAGGAAAAGTTATTTATCTAAAAGCATACAGCTAGTGAGAATAGACCCATGATTGAAACCAGTTTGAGTTGAGAATATGTAGACTTAAAAAATAAGGACACTCTCTATAGAAAATGATACAGACAATTAAATAAAAAGAACAGGTTAAGAAAACACAAAGAGGTTCCTCCCTGGTGGCACAGTGTGTTAAGCAATGCAATGTGAATCAAACCGCAGCCACTGCAGCACAAGTTCGATCCCTGCCACCGACCAAGGTGGGGACCCACATGGCACAGCAGACCTCTCCTGCCTTGTCTGCTGCTATCTCAGCAGTATATTTCAGTTAATCTGCCTGTTCTGTTCCCCACTCTGTCTCTGGTGGATCCTCTCACCCCCCCACATCTCTGGCCTGTACCCCAGTTCTTATATGCATAAATAAATATTTTTTTTTAAAAAATGGAAACACAAAGAGCACAAAATATTACCAGTAGATAACGTAAGCTAAAGCTATTTCTTTTTTTTTTTTTTAACCCACAGAGGTAATATTAGTTTACACTATTGTATGTGATTTAGAGGTACAGGATCTCCCACTTCAAGTGTTACCACAACACACATATCATCAAAATATAGTTAATTGGACCTCTCCCACTTTTTCCTTTCACGCCCTCCCCCCCACTCATAGCTCAGTTCTACAGTCAGATTTCTAGGATTTGTTACTGGTTTGGCTTTATCTGACCTTTAATTTTGTTTCTATATATTCTATTATCACTAACACAATCCAGTGTTTTTCTCTTTATGTCTTATTTTGCTTAGCATAATATTGCTTAACATAAATTTTCACAAATGACAAGAATTTATCTTCATTTATAGTTGAGTAGTATTCCATTGTGTATGTATTCCACATCTTTTTGATCTATTCATTTGTCTTATAGCACTTAAGTTGTTTCCAGAACTTGGCTATTGTAAATGGTGCTGCAATGAACATAGGAATGCATATACTCTTTGAGTTAGTGTTTTTGTATTTTTCAGGTATTTACCTAGAAGTAGAATTATTGGATCATATGGCATATTATCTATTTTTTTTTATATTTTGAGAAATCTCTGTACTATTTTCCACAGGGGCTAGACCAGTCTACCTTCCTACATCCTACTTTTTCTACACATCCTCACCAACACTTGCTGTTTCTGGTCTTTTTAATATGGGACATTTTTACAAATGCAAAGTGGCAAGTCTTTTTTAAAAGACATTGATATTCTATTGGTTCTATAAAAGATTTTGCCATACTGGAGATATCCTAGAAAGATGGCGTTTGACTCATTTTTCTTAAATTTATTCTTCAAGCATAGGATTTAATTACTGAAGATAATTGGAATTCCTGTTTACTAAACAGAAAAGCTAAGGCTATCAAAAAATTATCTCTTCTCTCTTAAACAGTAAATCTAATGAGAGCATGTGAGGAAGCACCTTTTTTTTCACTCTTTTCAGAGTTTCATAGCATTACAGAGCATAAATGCTAAAAGAGGTTTTAGACAAGGGTATATATAAAACACTAATGTGTAAAGAAAAAGTGTGTAGGTACACATACATGTGTGTGTTTGTGTGTAGAGATTTTATATAGGTCATAGATCATATATATGACTGTTCTGGTGATCACTTGTAGTTTTATCTGTGACTGCAAGATCTGCATTCTATATGAGGACACCTCTGCTTAGGTTAGTTCTTTCTTTCTTTTCTTTCATACGCATTATACCTCCTCCCCACTTCCCTCAGATCATCTTGTTTTTCTAATTCTCTCTCAGTGTCCATTTATTAAAGAAAGGGGAATGGCATACGAAGTAAATCTCCAGAAGGGACAGAGTTCAGATTTGTGAGAAGAAGTAAACATTGAAATAAGGTATTTCATGTATTTCTAAGAGTACTGATCCCATTTAATCCCTTTGATTATTTTGGTTATATGTCCTGGTTTGGAACAGGACTTCTTAAAGAGGATCAATCCAATGTTAAAGAGAATAACTTCAAGTGACAACCCATTTTGTAAGTGATTTTAATATTTTATAAAGTTAGTACATTCTATTTGAAAGATTCATAATATGTCTGAGCCAATTCTGTAGCACTGTATCAATAACTATGACCATAAAATGATGTAAAAGAATGGCAGAAAAGGGGTAGGATAAGCAAATCCAAATTCAAAATGAGTTTTGTCACCTGGATAATAGCAAGAACTTTTTATAAAATTTTAAATTGTTCATTTTGTCATCATCATCATTATTTATTTATTTTGTGGACAGAAGTGAAAGGGATAAGAGGATTCACCAGAAAGAGATTGAGGAGCAGAACAGGAAGATTTATTAAAATGCAGTGCTAAGGGGAGCAGCAAGTGAGACAGGAGAGGCTTGCTCTACCCTATGTGGGTTAACTCCCAGGCAGGGATTGAACTCAGGCCATAATGGTGATAGTGCTGAGTCTTAACCCCTAAGCCACAAAGGGGGCCCATGATATTAGCAAGACTTCTTATGATGTGGGTAATAACAGAATGCTAAGATAGGCTGTGGTTGCAGTTTAATTGGATACTAAAGAGATATTAAACAGACCAGATATTATGAGAAGATTGTATTTGTAGAGTAAAAGTAAACATTCATCTCTCTCCTATGTCCAGTAGAGAAGTATAAAAAACTTAAAACCTACCAGTGTCACTCTTGTGTATCAATGAACAGTTTATTTTTTATCGTATTTTACAAATAATTGGATAAATGTTTTATGAGGGAAAAATATACATTTTCTAAAGGATGAGCTCTGAAATCTGACTTTTAAAATCACTTTTTCATTCATTGTCACAACAAACAGAACATACTGTTTATTTTTTTCTTATTTAATTTCCTCAACTTTCAAATGAATATATTAATAATATCTTTGCTATAGACAAGATATATTTTTTCTTTTTTTTAAGATTTATTTATTATGCATACAAGAGCTGGGGTATAGGCCAGAGTCCAGGTTGATGAGAGGATTCACCAGAGACAGAGTGGGGAGCAGAACAGGCAGACTGACTGAAGCACACTGCTGAGGGGAGCAGCGGGCAAGGCAGAAGAGGTCTGCTGCACCATGTGGGTCCCCTCCCTGGCCAGCAGCAGGGATCAAACTCCTGCTGCAGTGGCTGTGGTTTGCTTCATAATGTGTTGTTTAACCCACTGTGCCACCAGGGAGGCCCAACAAGATTATTTTGAAATTCAACACATAAAATGTAATACTGCCAACATTAACATGCTTACTTAACACTGAGTATACATCCAGTGAGTGTTAACTCGTTAGGAGAATTTGACTCACATGAAACATACACATACACACTCACACACACATATTCTTAAATAGACTGAATTAAATAATCAGTGATAATGCACATATACTATGTAAGAATAATGAAACATTAATAAAACACTAATTAAAAGTATAAGAATATAACTAGTATTCTTAGAATATTGTTAGAAAAAAACAATAAATTTAAAAGTAGCAATAGTAGCAAAAAAGTGTAATTGGAAAACCACTGGTGATTAAACTATTAAAAGTTGTAAAATTGGGGCTCTCTTGCCCGTCCCTGGCCTGGTTCCACTGGCCTGGGAGTCCCAATTTATTTCTGTTCCTTTCCTTCTCAATAATTTTTTTCTTTTTCTAAGCAAACAAACAAACAAACAAAAAAACAGTTGTAAAATTGATTAATAATCATATATTGTGCAAATTAAAATTAAAGGAGAAACCATTCATGCTTACTAGGGTAAGAAAATTTTAACATTGTGCCAATATTCTAAGTGAGAATGAAGGTGTAAATCAACAAGAATCAATTTATGCCATTGAAGGAAATATATAATGGAACAACTAATTTGAAGAACAATTTGGTAATATCTATTAAAGAAGGCTGGTGTATATTATAAGACAACTACTTCATTCCAAATGTGCCAGAGGAAGTCTGGACACATGAAAAGATGTGTGCAAGATGTATATATAACTCTTGTTTATACAAGAAAAATGAAAAAGATATGTAGTGAAATCATACCATTGAGGATATGTACAACTGTGATAAGGACATCCTTGTGTATATTGAAAACTAAATACAAGATAGAATTCTCTCTGGGAAGTAGGTACAAAGGTTGAGGAAGTGATAAGACAGCAGTAGTCACTGAAAGTGCTATGTTTATTGTTATTTTATTTCTTCAACATAAACATAGATTTTGGTACATAGATATTTTTATTATTAATAGGTGCAGATAGTTTTTCATTAGGCAATACATTTTAAGGAAAATAAAATAATATGTTTTCTTGAAAGGAAAGATGTAAAGAATGTAATACATAGCCTATGAATATTTAAGAGCTATTAAATTTAACAGGAAGAAAAGAAAAGAAGCATCCAATATACCGCATAAGAATTTTCCATGATTGCTACAATTGCTATAGCTTGCGTATAACAGTATGCTATGTGTTATAGCTAAATCTGAAACTTAAAAAAAAATACCCCACCCCCTTCTTTTAATCTGTTAGAAAGAAGGAAAAAAAGGATGACTTACACTATCACTAAAAGAAGCTGTCTTAACACTAATCAAATATAACCTACAAAATGACCCACTCATACTCTTTCGAAAATGAAGGGAAGTCTTATGATTGATGAAGATAGTTCAAAATAAAACATGTGAAAGAGGTGCTGGATTATATTGTGGCTGAACTTTTGTAAATGGATAACAAGGGTTGTGTTAGTTAAGGTAGACCAGACTATACTATACTATAGTAACAGATGTCCCCAATATTTGATGCTTGCTCATGTGCCTGCCCATTGTGGGTTGGCCAAGGAATTCTTACTTTAATAATTGTCTACTGGCTAATGGTGACCATATATGAATATTGTGTTCCTTGTTGCAGTGACTAAAAAGAGATCATATTGAGTTATATTGTTACTCTTCAATAATTTAAATGTTAAGTTTACAATGTTTATAACCTCAAATAATACTTTAACTTTTGATAACAGTTCATTCACAAAGCAAGACATATGCTACACCATTTAGTCAGTAAACAAACCACTGCTTGGACAGAATACTCGAGTACTAGAGAATTTTAAAGTCGAAGCAAAATAATGTGGAACACTGATAGAGGGGTTGCAACTGCAGAAATCAGATTAGCATCACTAAGACAAGGTCAATAACAGAAGAAGATTGGAATTTTAAAATTTGACTTTGGAAGAATGCCTATATTGAAGTGATACTAAAACTTTTGAGGTGAGGGACTTTTCAAGTAATATATAACTATTAAGGAGCTTGAAGACATTTTTCCCTTGGAGTCAGTATCCAGACCACAGAGAAGGGAAGGCTGTTGGAATTAAGACCTCTCGACAGCAGCAATTAAAGGCAAATGCTGTCAAAACCAGGGCCCAGTAATGGGCTTCTGAAGGGCTAGAACTCAGATCTCTGTAAAGGGGGATCCTGGAGAAACTGGTTCCATTAAGATGGAAATGTGCCAACTGGAACAGACAGCTGCTATTACTGGATTGAAAAACAAACAAACAAACACAACTTTAAAATAATATTGAAAAGAAAATAAGATAAATAGGGCAAAAATTCATTTTATTTCTAGCATCCCCCTTAATGACAAAATTTAAGATGTATCCTGTTTGCAAAGGAGAAATGTGATGTAATAGAACTCAGTCTGAGATTCACAAGATAAAACATAGATGTGTGGGTTTTAGGGGAACTAGGAAATAAAATCATTTGCAAATTTCCTTTTAAATAAATTAGTACATTTGAGGATAACAACAGCATTTACAATGTTGTGACATAAGGATAGTACATAACATACATTAAGATGCACGAAATTTCAAGCTAAATAGTATTTTTATATACATACAGACTATATAGTGAAACTATGTCACAAATTCAGGTAAACAAAACAGAGTCAACATTCATTCAAACATGTTAGGTAACATTTTGACATAGAATATACTCATCAGTTTCTCTAAAGTGTAAAAAGATTAAGGCAGATGTGTCAGTTCTTAAGTGGTCACAAATATTTGTGTTTTATGTCAAGAGCACCTTTATAATTTTTATCATGAAAATATTAAGCAAAGTCCTTTTGTTAATCTTAATCTTGCATGAAACTTCAATTACCATTTATGAAAAAAATCTTGCCTCAAGTGAATATGCATTGGATCACCCTGTCTTAATTTTTTTATTGTAAAGCATAATTCAGGTTGGAAAAATCTCACACCTTTACTCTCCTCCTTCTTCTCCCAGCTGGTAGTATCAAATTAACAATAAGTTTTCCAAGGTTTATTTGGGGCTTTATTTTGTTGGACCCCTTGTTTTGTTTCACTATGTTCCACAAATAAGTAACCCATTTAATATTTGTCTTTCTACTCTGGATTTATTTCCTTACCATAATTTTCTTCAGATCCATTCATGTTATTGTAGTTAAGGAGTAATCAAAAGAAAATGTAGGCATTGTCTTTGCATTTGGGTTTGATATTGAAATTTGCTATCACCTACTGTGATCATTTGCTACTTTCAAATAACCAAATTTCTTGATGGTGGAAACTTGAGTGAACATATTTTCTAGTCATCAGTTTAGTCACCAATAAGCTATTGAGAAGGAACATTAGCTAATTTGGGGTTTTGAATTATTGGTTCTGGAAAGAGTTGCAGCACTTCATGTTCCCCCTCTAATATGAGCTCACATGAAAAATCTTAATTTGTAAATGTCAGATGAAAGACAAAGATAAATCTTCTGTGAGGTCATGGAAATAAGGTTTTTAAATTTGTCCTGGAATTATGCAAGCAGATTCAGTAACATTTGAGAAAATTAGAAGTAATCATATTATGTTTCTGTTATTATTCCCTAATTATTCCCAATTGTGTCTCATTTTCAACATATTCCTATTATGGAAAGTTTCATTAAGTGATTAATTGTAATGAAATTAGAGTTAATTAAACTAATTGACTGATAATAATGTGAATAATGTGAGTAAAATTAGTAGAAATTTGTAGAAACAGACCTTGTGTTAAGCATGTTATTGGAAAGATTTCTTAGTACCTAAAATGCTAAATTATATATTATATGTAAGAAAATCTCTCAAATTTAAAAGTAATTGTATTTCATAATTTCAATGATCACCTGTTTAATACACAAATCTGAGATTAATAATAGTGTGGCCTTTATCAGAGGACATGATATTTGGTTTGTTCACCAGAAACTTTCAGGAACTAATTTCTTTTTTAGCAAGATTGCTGTAAACTAAATATCTGATGTGTTATATTAATAAGCAAATAGACATGTAACAGAAAATTGTAAGATTTAAAGAACAGTAGATATTTCTTTAGTTTCGATAGTGAAAAAAATGCCATGAATAGCATATCTCCATTCATTACCATAATGTCTATTCCTATGATGCATATTCTTTACTTTCTACAATTTTACCTTTTTAGAGGTAAGTAGATAACCTGATGAATTTCACACTCTAAGATAATTTAGTACATTGAATTAAGGCTGCTGTTTTCCCAAATAAGTCATACTAATTGTTAACGATGTAGAACATGCAGATTATTTAAACATATTCAATGTTGACCAAAATATAAACTTAGTGAGATCTTTAACTACTTAATCTATAAGCATTCAGCGTTCTATAGGGTATTTAATTGTAAGGATGTTCTACCAATTTTGGGTACACACACAAAAATCAATTAGGAATAAGCACTGTGTTAAAGTGGAACTCTTCCATTCTTGTTTAGGCTATTTGAAATGAATGAGAAATCTACATTTCCTTATCCCCCAACTCATTTAAGTCAGAAGAAGGGTTGAAAATTATGACTATCAAAATAACTATGACAGAGGTAAATTGTATTTACCGAAACACAGAGATTTTTTTCTTTCAGAAGCCACATATAAATCAGCTTACCACGCCTCCCTGGTGGCGCAGTGGGTTAAGCAACGCACTATGAAGCAAACCTCAGCCACTGCAGCACGAGTTCAATCCCTGCTACCAGCCAGGGAGGGGACCCACATGGTGCAGCAGACCTCTCCTGCTGTGCCCGCTGCTCCCCTCAGCAGTGTACTTCTGTTGATCTGCTTGCTCTGCTCCCCACTCTGTCTCTGGTGAATCCTCTCACCCCCTCCCCACACCTCTGGCCTATACCCCAGTGCCTGTATGCATAAATAAATATTTTTTTAAAAAAAATCAGCTTACCAATAAGTCACTCAGATTCAGTCAGTGATATGAAATATTAATTCCACACCATAGTGTTTGATTATTTGGAACACACACAGGAACACACTATAAAAATCAAGTTCAGAAATTAGAACCAACATGCCTTTTAAAATCCTATAAAACAAAATTTAAATATATAAGGCAAAATTACTATCATTTGATTCAAACTATTAGCAAACTATTTGTAGGTGACATCAATATAAATGGAATAATGAGAATTATATAATTTAAGAAAAACATGGGAACTGAAAATTTCATAGAAGCTTAAACTTATAAACACTTCTGGAAAAAAAAGCCCTACTTACTAAGCTATCTATCTGAAAAGCAAAATTTTGATTCAAACTTTTGTTCAACTAAGCATGTCAAATTAAAAGCATTATTTTGCTAGATTATACTTTTTAATTAAATAAGCATAACTAATACTTTATGCATGTTATTCCATAATATTTGTCACCAATTTTCTAGTGAAAAATTATATTCATTCTCAGCATTCTGTACTGCAAAACTTCATCATACACTAGTAATTAAATGATTTTAATAATGCACAGATGAGAACTAATACAGTATCTGTCCATTTTATAGCAATCATTAAGTGACTGTTTAACCGTTGGCTAGTTTCATTATTCATTAAGGATAATTTCTGAAAGATTTTTATAATCAAGACTATCATGAGCAGAATGTGCAGGAGGTCATATAAAAACCACGTTTTCCTTTCCATAAAAACTAAATAATTCCAGGATTTTCAATATCCAGCCATTAATTTCTGTAAATGAACCTATGTTAAGAATGACAACTTATGCAAGTATTTTATAATTATCCATCCTGATCTTGAAGAAATAACAATTTTCTATATTCTTACCATCTAGAGATAGAGGTATCTGGAATTGCATTTATAATGTTGTGCAATGACATTTTATTTTAGGAAGAAAGAAGCAGACATATACTATAATTAATTTTCTCATTTGTGAAGAGATTTTTGTGTATGTGGACAGAAATAATAAAACGCCAGAGTGGGAGGCAAATAAGTGACATATTTTTATTTCTCACAGTTCTGTGTGCTGTAAAGGCCAAGATCAAGACATCAGAAGGTGACATTATGATGAGGGTGCTATTCCTGGTGCCCATAACTTATACCTTCTACTTGTGGCATCCCTTAGTGAAAGGGCCAATGATTTCTGAGAATCTCTTTTGTAAGAAGATTAATCCCATTCTTGAAAGCTGTATATACCTTCAGGATCTAAGCATCTCCCAAGTCCCACCTGCTAATATCATCATACCATTAGCCTCAGGCTGTAGAATATTAACATAATTTAGGGGTAATTGATACAGTCAAATGATAGCACATACCAAAATAAATATTTTTTTTTTAAATGCAAAGCTAAGTATGTGTTAAGTCAATGTAAAAATATTTAAGGAAATATAACTGTGTTTGAAAAAATAGATTTTATATACTTGAAATAATAGTTCTTCACTTGAAACTATATGCTCTATTTTAAGTATAAGTGTGTCCTAGAAATAATTGCATATATTTGTATATTTAATATGTTTGAAACATGAGAATAATCACTACAAAGTCATTAGTGCTTCTACTAGTATTTTACCTGTGAATACATTATTAAAGTAGAATTCTAAAATTGGGGTATGGGAATGATCTCATGATTTTGAAAAATCCTACATGGATTGATCAGCACTCAAAGCTATCAAATAGAATTTTTGTAATGATAGAAGTATTCTATGCCCACACTATCCAATAAAGTAACCACTAGCTAATATGTGGTCTGTACAACTGAGGAATCCAAGTTGTCATTTAATTTACCTTTAATTAATTTAAATTTAAACACCCACATTAAGTTGTGGCCACAAAATCTGTCAGTTAACATCTAAAAATATACATTTGAAAAGAATGGTGTGAATACTTTATAACTTTAGTCCAATATATAAGATGTTAAATTCATCTCATGTCTTCAATTTCATTAATTAGTAAGTAACAATCTTTACACTAGGACAAAGCATAAAGTAGAAGAATATATGAAATGACTGCTAAAATCACTGGAGCAAAAACTAGGATGGGTAGGGTGAAGGTCCAGAATAACAAAGAAAATAGTGGCACAAAAATGAGAGCTGAACATTATATTTTCCTTTTTAATTTATTTTGACTCATTTGTTTATTCATGGTAAACAAAACACAGAAGTTGGAAAGAGCAATAAGGAATTTGCAGTATTCATTTTCAACTGGAGAGACTAAATAAGGGGTTCAAGGTTTCCACAGAAATTGAAATGTTAAAAAAAAATCATGAAAAGCTCTTAGGAAGGGTACTCTAAAACATTGAATGTAATTTCCCCACAAGGCTTTTTCCAAGTCTAAGTTTGTGAACATCTCAGAGAGCAAGAGATTAGTATTAAAAAAAAAAAAAACAAACAGCAAACAAACAAACAAAAAACTCACAGGAATTATATGAAAATATTCTTCTATAGTCTATTGCACAAAATATAGAAATACAGCAAGCTATGGGGTAAGAAGCAGCCAGGTGCAAATTTAAGTTCTTCCTTTGCAGGGAGCAAGCTGAAAGAGTTTTCTCTTTTGGATAAAGAACTACAGATATTGATAGAAGAACTCAGAGCCAGGGAATTTAAAATAGAGTTTCATCCAGAATTTCTAATATCCTGCTGGTCTAGAAGACACTTTCTTACTATGAAATGAGCTTTCAATGGCAGAGCCCTATGGAGTGCTCACTGAGGACAGGTGCAAATCATCAACCTCAATATTATCCATAAAATATCCTGACAAGTGGGTGCAAACAAAACTGCATTTCTTCATACCTGGTGTTACAAAACACAATATTTGTCACCAAAGGTCACATCTTCATCAAGAGTCAGTGATGTGGACTTAGAAGGCACATTTCAATAAAAAAGCTCAGCCAATTCTAAGCAAGCTGGAATTAACCATTAAAATAGAATGCACAAATAAGAAGCTGAGTAAATATTTTATCAATTTTGAATTTGGGATATGGAATTTGACAGGACCCTGAAGTGCAACAGAATTTCAATGGTGAAATTCAGGATGGACTATGAGGCTCCAGATTTCCTCTCCTTCCTATAACAACACAAAATAACAGTACTAACAAGGAACAGTGACCTAGAGAGGCAGAAATCAAATAAGGGAGTCTGTTTGCAACCAAACTTTTTATTGCTATGAGAGAATTTACTGGATGCATATTAGGGAGGAAGAACCAGCTAGAAAACAGTGGACACACTGAGAAGGCAAGATGAAGATGTGACTCTGCATTGGACAAGACATCTATAATTGATAGAACAAAATAGATACAAGAAATTTGGGGAGAACCACCCAAACAGCTAAAAGGAAGGTCCCTAACAATTCATACATAATGGGTTTCCTGAACCTTTCTACCAGCCAGACACAAATCACAGAGATCCAACAATCTCAACAAACTCCAAGTACAATAAATATGAAGAAAACCATATTAGGGTCCATCACAATCAAATTGCTCAAAGCAGTAGTAGATAGAAAATCTTAAAAGTAGATTAAGTTAAAAGAATAATTTCATACAGAGAACAAATGTAAGGACCTTTGGGCTAATTCAGTGTCCTGTTGTCACTACAAGAAAATATGTAGCAAAATGTGTGCTGTATGCTTAGATTTATATTGATCTATAAACACTGTATGCAGAGACTGCATCCCTCAGAATCTTACAGAGCTTCAAATTGAGGAGAGTTGATTTTTTTTTTTAACTTGAACTTCTAACTTGAAAAAGACAGCTTCCTCACAGTCTTCCCTTGTGTTTCAGATTTTTAAGCACCCTTTTTTTACTTAGCAATTAGCAGGTGAATGTGGTCTCTTTAAAATCAGAATGCCAGGCCCTAGGGTTACCTGTGACACTTTGGCTTGATATTTAAAATATTATGTTATGATGATAATAGCTTGTAATGTTTTGTCTTTTTAACCTAGAAGTGAGTTATCATCCTAACCATGATGACCATAACTATTTTGCAATTAAAGAAACTGTTCAGCATAAACTGGGTTGGTATTGTCATCCCACTTAGAAAAAAAATCCCCCAACATATACAATACAATGAACCTGTGAAAATATCAATACTATGTTGGAATTTATCTGAATATTCTCATTTTTTATTTTTATTCTCTGGTTTGAATTGCTCTTTAAGAGCATCCAGGACACTTAATAGGCCCTAGGTAGCAACAGGTACGTCTCACCAGAAGCAGTTAAAATGTCAGCAAATTTGAGATCCAGAAGTTCAATATGTTGTTATGTGAAATGTCCATACAATCAAAGTTGTTGGAGCCTTTCATACGGCAGAATAGTTCAGATAGTCTTGAGGGTAGACAGTGATATAATGCTGGGTTTTTCATTCCATTGAAAGACAAACTTCTTTTAATACTCCCTACTGAATATTGAAAGGAATACTTTTATAGAATCAAAGGAATTGTTGCATATCACCTCCTCTGATTTCTTCCAGTGAAGACTGCATATCTCACAGAGTAGAACAGTGAAGAAAATACTTTGTTGTGTTTGCAGTAAACATCATCATCTCAAATGACCCATCTGGCTTTCACTGGTTAGACAGGTGAAGACACAGGAATACAATAGTAATAGGAGAACCAGAATTGTTTAAAGAGCTCAGTGGTGACTACTTTTTGTAGACAAGGGTTGATGAGAAGAGATGCTGTTATAGAACTAGGCTCTCTGATGGTAATGAGCATGATGGGATCCAAAATAATAATGGAGGCCAGATGAATCCAATTATTGTAATGACCACAGATATAAAACTGGCAGTTAGGAAGACTCAAGCCACAGACAAGTATGAAGGTATTTAATAGAAGATGGTGTCCCTGTATGTAAGGGAGGGCAGTCAAAAGAGCTATTGCTCTATATAAAACTCAAAATAATCCAGGATGAATAATCAGGAGGCAGCAGGCAACATCCCCAATAAATCGGAATAATCCTTTACCCTATTTACAAATCAAAACCAGGTCTTACCCCAGAAACCAATTGACTAAAAGGAAAGCTAGGTTGCTATGAAGAGGATCCTGGAAAACTAGCATTAGCGTGCACAATAATAATGCTTCCATTCTTTTCACAAGGTAGCCTATAGCCATCTGCTCAGGTAAATATATATGAGAAAAGAAGAAAATATCAAAATTGAGAAAAATGAATGAGAATTTTAATAGTGAAGATAAAGTGAAACCTACTGACTGATTTTGTTTGGTCTATGAAAATAAAAAGAATTAAATATTTTCTGGAAGGCAGTGACTACAAGCTGCTTATCTTGATTTATACAAGGCATGTATCTTTTTATATCTGCATAGAAATCATCGCTTTGGCACCAACATAAATCCTCATACCAAGCATGAGGACCACTTTGTCTTCACATGAGAAAGGTGTGGGGACACATCTGGCCTAAACCCCAGCTTTTCTATGTATAAATAAATAAAATAAATCTTTAAAAAAGGGAGGTTTTGTAAGATACCTGAGCTACACCAAACATAGAGGGTAAGAGACAAACTGAAGAAATTTTAGGGACCTGCAATATCCATGGAAATTCTAGTGTTTCTAATTGAGATAGTAAACATACACTCTGAAATAAAGAACATTTCACAACTTTCATTCTCACCACTACAAAAGAAGCACAACATCTAAAGGAGCCTCATTGGATTTTGGAAGTAGCACAACCTACAATTGATAATATTGCCTCTGGCAATTCATGTGTAAATAAAGACTGTTAACTTTTAATGTGAACTAGGAGAGAAAAGGACTCTACGCAGGTCTAGGCTGTGGTCTTATTAGGTGTTCTGCGTGAAACAAGGTATAAACCTATTCTATGGTTTTAGAAGATTCTCAGATGAAATAAAATACCATGTGGTGATTATGACAAGGTGCAAAAAAGGACTCATAAAACAGACCTGTCAGGTATTATGTAAAAATCATGACATCTTCAGCAAAGAATTTTTAATCCTTTTTAAATAGCTCCTGGCAATGGCATCGGACTCAGCGTATAATATCCAGTGATCGTGATAACAGAGTTTCTCTTCATGTCTTTTCATGGGCTGAAATCTGTCTCACCCAACAAATAAAAATGATTTTATATCTCCAGTAGCAATTCATCATATGATAAAGAGAGGTGTATCAATAATCAAGCATGTGCAAATTCAGAGAGCACATACAAGATTCATGTTTAGATGGTCTAGGTGCACACATCATCCTCCATTTCTACAAACATCTTTCTCTTAACAACTCTCTATGTCCATATAGAAAAGACAAGTCTGTTTTTTTGAATGACAAGGCAAAGGTAGCTGAGTTTAGTTTATGTACTAGCCAGCTCTGGGTTTTAGTACCTAAAATGTCAGTAATAGCACTTAATCTTCCAAATGAAAAGAATTTTGTTAAGTTTATCTAGTCAACTAATTTGTATGGAAAGAAAATTATCAAGAAGTGAGAATACATATGAATATATTTGGTGTATTTATGAAATCAGAAGAATTGACAAGTTTGATAAGACAAAACCTTGAAAATCAGAGACAAGGAAATTTAGGGAAAACATGAATGAATGAATAATGGAAGTGATAAAAAAATAATTTATTTTACATTGCACATATCTGTCCACAAAAGCTGTCCACTTACAGAAATATTTCAATAGCTTCTAACTCCAGTTCAAGAAGCTAATTTATTTAGGAAAACCATAATGTAGTAAAATCTATAATGTGCCAAACTGATCAATGGAAAAAAGTTATGGACCCTGCAATTCAAATATGTTGAATGAAATCTTCTACTAGAAATTTCAATTTGAATTAAATTTGGAAACTTAGTAGAATGTCATGTTTGCTTTATTTTATTTTTTGTATTGCCAATAGTGAGCACAATGTTACTTAATTTACATTCTTTGTTCAATAAGATGCCAACAAAATATATCTTTTGACAGATATGAAGCATAAATGACTCCAATGCCACAATGAATTTTCTTCTCACAACTGCTAAATAACTATGGTTCTGCCACATGGTCTAAAATTAGAACACACATGCTAAACATTGAATCAAGGTTGTCTTAAAGGTCAGTAAAATGTCCTTTAAAACCTATAGAATTTTCATAACATGTAACCTAGGTTATTAGAGGTGTAAGTATACCAACTTTTCATGGAAACACTATTTGCTGCTATATATCATCCTGGAAATTAGGATCAGTTAAGGCTTCATTTTGACAGTTCCTGAATACAATAGCTGGATATCAGTGGTGTGTGGGATTGCTCAGCTGTCCCTGGTGCAACCGACTCCAATTGATTTTGGTAGATGTAGACATAGTATATCTCTTATACACTGCCTTGCCTGTCATTGCTGCTCTCTTATCTAGTTTAATTTCCTATTTTTATATTTGTGTGTCACAGTGATTTTATCTCCAAGGGAAAAAAAGTTTAAAATATAATAAGGTTATGTTCACTGTCTAGTAAGGTTATACTGGCCACTCTGATGCAAATTTGGGCAATTTCAATCTTTATCAGCATATTGCCATCCTAATTACAACTTTTTATCACTCACAATAACAAAGAATACATTTTACCCCTGAGGAAGACGTACATGACTGCAAATTTATCTAAGTTTACAAAATATTTATCTAGCATTGTTTTGAATATAAATGATTTTCAAAACATTTAAGATATTTGACAGTCTGAGAATTTTACAAATTGTATATGATTTTATTTTCTTAATATAGCTTTGAATAATCAGGGATGAAATATAGAAATTAGTGATTACTTCTTAAACTACACTAATTTAAAACCCTTTATTCTCTCTCTTTCATTCTCTCAATAAATTATTAAATGGAATATACAATATTAAATAAAAATTTTATATGTGCCAATAAAAGCAAAAGTAAATAGCATAACTATAAGAGTTTGGATGTATTATTAGCCTTAAATATAATATATTAAATGTATTGTATTTAAATATTAGTTGCTTAAATATCAGTTGCTTAAATCATATTTTAGAACAATGATATTGTTACTATTTAAAGGAAATTTACTATTAACAGAATATATATAATTTTTGATATCAAAAATATAACATGAAAATAATATGGATAATGAACAATAAATGAAATTACAGTTAACAAACCATTTATATATCTCCTTTCCTTATTAAATATGAATAAAAACAATAAATAAAAAATTTTAACCAAATGCTTGGTAATAGGAAAATGTGTTAAGATTTAACAAATTGTTTTACAGAAATAGAGATATAGGTATTTTAAAATACTCATAGTGTATATATAAATTATCACCCTCTTAAACCATGTGATACTCTGGAATTTGTCTAAATTGAGACTCATATGCCCTAAGAAATACCAGTCTAGGCTAGGTTTTTAATTGGATTGATACAAACCTATTTATAATAATAATAATAAAAAGTCAACATGTGTATTACACCATTGCAGTATTATTTTTACTTTCTAAGTACAAGAAATAATAAAAAAAAGTCTATCAGAGTCTGACTGTAAATTATTATTTTTAATTAATTATTTTTTAACTAAGGTGATATTGAGGTACCCCATCAGTCATTACCACTATAGCTTTGAGTGTGCAATTTTATGTTGAAAAGTGTAGACCAGAAAACTAAACAATAATTTCCACATAGATTTCTTACAAAAGTCTTCAATATTTATAGATGAAAGAAATTGTATATAAACAAAGTATTCCTGTTGGTAATTATTTTTCTCATGTCAGGATAAATTAACAATTTTGAATCTGATTTACATATATACTGGAATAAAATAAAATAAGTGGTATGTCAGATAAGAGGAGTTATATTTCTTGTTGTCAGAAAGGGATGTCACAAATAAATGAGAAAAGGTTAGAAGGAATCACATAGTACCAGATTAGAACTGGTGTCAACATAAACTCATCTGTAATTTGGACATGTGTATATACACATATACATATATGCATATATATTAGATGATGAATAAATGTATAAGTGTGTATATGCTATTATTACATACACCCATATTTTTTAGTTCTCCCAACTGAGAATACTACAAATAAAATTAATGTTATAGAAAACTATTAAATATTTTGACCTTATCTTACACATAAAGAACCTAAGATATAGTGTTGAATGCCATCTGTCATCTGAGTTCCTTGTGATTTTTGTCCCCTGAGATTTAAGTATAGAAACAATGTTTTATACATGTTAAATTTTATAGCCTACAGTAAATTTATATTTGAGTTCTATGCATAATTAAAGCTTATTTATGTAACCAGTTGATATTTATAAATCCTAACTTTCAAAATCATATGGATATTTTTAATTAAAAATTGCTTTTTAAATGTGTATTTTTAAAAATCAGCATTTTTTCAATTCTGAAATCAAACTTTCTTTTCCTTAGTAATTATTATTACCTGAGTAGATTTAGTGCACCTTGCTATTAATTAGTTGGTCTAAAATTTATAGCTGGCTGTTTTAAATAAACAGGTCCTGGGCCTCCCTCGTGGTACAAGGGGTTGAACACCTCACTGTAGGGGCTTCTGCATACACGAACTTGTGAGTTTGATTTCTGGCCCGGGAGAGGACCCACATGGTGCAGCAGACCTCACCTGCCTGGCATGCTGCTCCCCTCAAGCAGTGTATTTCACTGGATCTACATGTTCTGCTCCCTACTCTGTCTCTGGTGAATCCTCTCACTCCCTGTACTTCTGGCCTGTAGCCCAGTTCTTGTATGCATAAATAAATAAAATCTTAAAAACAAATAAACAAACAGAAAAAAACATCAACAAGCAGGTTCTTGGCCAAGAGGTAAAGCATAACAGAAATTGATCTGGTCATGTGGTAAAACACAGAATCTGAAGGAGATAATATAAAGCTCTTAGTCTTCAACTTCTAGGCATAGTAAGGTGACTAACTTAAGTTATTCACATTATATCAACTAATAAACAAATTATGTAATTGTCACCTACTAATATGTCAGGCAACTGGTGAGAAAACAGCAATATTTAAGAGTCACATACGAACTTCAAAAATCTGTGATAGATGTCAGAAATAAAAAGATTCATGTTTGAGTATTATTATCTTAATATATACTGTGTTATTAAGTATTATTATCTTAATACGTTAAGAACAAATTAAATTTAATAATGTTTTAAATAGAATTGAAAAAAATATAAGTGTTGCTGTGTAAGATGAATTCTTTATCTCTCTTTTTAAATTTCTACCCTGGAAAAAAGATCTCCTCTTTGGTGCTTGATCCTTTTTATCAATTGTTTCTAAAGTTAAACTCCATTCCAAGTGATTATTTTTCTTGACCAGTAGTCAAACATGGATATCATTTTTCAACAGATGTTGAAATGCAAGGAGATAGAAGATAATTATTGGATAATTATCTAATCAGGATTGATTTATTATCAGTTCAAGAGCTCACTTCTGTCCTATGACCTCCAATTTTATTAGAGGTAAATGGAATATTAGCTTCTTTTAAATGAAAATTTAACAAATGTGTCTTGCAAATGTCTTTCCTTCTGTTATTCTACTAGATACATTTCTGTGACTCAAAGATACCCCATGCTGATCAGAATCTGGGTATGTCATGCAATGGCTGGTGTGATTTTGGGGGTTACTTCCTGTAATTTTACCCATACAGATCTCCAAACCTGAGTTTGAGAATTTTACATCTTAAATACAAATACTGATGGCATCACTGATAGGAGGAATATAGAGGAAACAAACAAAGGACTAAGGGAAAAAATCAATTAGAATAACGAATAAAAATCAACAGACAACTATAAATCTGAGACATTTGTGAGGGGTAAAGGAGGGAGAAAAACAAAAGGGGTGGGAAGAGCACAAGGGACTATGGTGATGGTGTATGGGTGAACTGGTGAAGGTAATTCCACAGGGGTGAGAAATATACAGTGTACAAAAATGAAAAATAATGTAAAATATATATATAATAAAAATTTAAATAAAATAAATACAAATATTCAACACAATGCACAGACATTTTTTCAGGACTTTTATGACTGTCCCCAAAGTCTATGAATCTTTTCTTTCACTTCCCCAAACCTAAGAGCACACTTTCTCCCAGTTAAACAGAGATTCATAATGAAAATCTGGATACTGTCATAAGGCAAGTATGTATATGCCTCGTCTATGGATGTTTTACATAAAAACAAATAAAACAATCAGAAACTAGATGAAAATATAAAGTACAGACCAATGTTACAGTTTGATAATTGTTGTAAACATATGTGATATACTTATAAGAAAAACTCTGGGGATAATCATGAGCATTTCCATACTGTAATATGAGTAATCAAAGGTGAAAGGGTCCTTAGAAAAATATAACATCTATTATATTATTATTTGTTTATCCAAATGCAAATTGGGGATTATTTGATATAATTATAGTTATAAAGCAGCAACTAAGGAAATGTAATAATACACAGTCAGGATTATTATTTTAAAAGAGTTGAGGAAATAATCTATATTAAGTCTTTGAAATAAAAACATATTATGATGAGTTTCTTACCCTTCAATTTAACATAACTGATGGGCTTTTTATACATTCATAATATTTATTTATTATTAATTTATTTTAATTATGATTAATGTATTTTATTTCACTATTACATTTTCATTTTACTTCTCTTTTTATTAAACCATCTTATTAAGGAGTATTTCATATATATCACCCATTTATCCATTTTAATGGACTCATTTCAAATAAGTGTATGACTAAAATGATTTATGTAATTCTTTACATAAATGGGCTTTGAAACAATCGTATCCTTTTGCCAAGATCCCAGGCATCCATTCACTAAAACTGAAAAACTGAATACAAATTATAAATTGACTGTTTCATAAAACCATTAACATAACTTGAGAGAAAACTACTCAACCAACACAAACATTATAACAAATAAGACACTTTTTGAGTTTAGAAAAGAAAAAGTGTTTTAAGGAAGAAAGGGAACTTTGCAAATTTTGAAAATTAGATGAAATATCACCTTTATTATATGCTGATTAAACACCTTACAAATTTTGAGATAATGAGAGAATATCTCTAGATAGCTATATTGAGTTCATTTGTCATAAGAATAAAAGCATTATTAAATTCATATAAATGACATAAACGATCTACATTGAGTAAACTTGGTTCTTTACCTTCTCAATCCAGTAAATTAGAAAAAAAAATATATAAATTCTTTCTAGTTTAAAAAAAAAATGTATGACAGGGCCTCCCTGGTGGCGCAGTGGGTTAAGCAATGCACTGTGAAATAAACAGCAGCCACTGCAGCAAAAGTTCGAATCCTGCGGCTGGCCAGGGAGGGGACCCACGTGGCGCAGCAGACTTCTCCTGCCTCGCACTGCTGCCCTCGCAGTGTGTTTCAGTCAGTCTGCCTGTTCTGTATCTCACTCTGTCTGGTGAATCCTCTCACCTCCTGTGACTCTGGCCTGTACCCCAGATCTTGTATGCATAAAATAAATAAACCTTAAAAAAATAAAAATAAAAAAATATATGACAGACAATCAACACGAGCAAAATAATCCTCCAACAAAATGTGCTCCAGGAAAGCCTTCCTTCTAAATATAAGTTGTGTATCCCAGCATCTAGCCTGTAATTTTGAGATATAATTTATATTAGTCTATTTATTAGGACATCTTAAAAATCCCAAGAATATTACACCAAAACTGCTTTGAAAAATTAATGCATTACTCTTTTAAAATAAATAAAAAAGGCCTTGCCTGGTGGTTCAAAGGGTTGAGAGCTTCCCTGCAGGCTTCCACACCTGCTGTGGTTGCAGTTTGATTCTAATCTGAGAGGGCACCAATATGGTGCAGCAGATCTCTCCTGCCTCCCTCGCTGCTCCTCTCAGGAGTGGATTTCAGTCATCTACCTGGTCTGCTCCCAGCTCTGTCTCTGGTGAATCCGCTCTCCACTGCCACACCGTTTCCCCCACCGCCTTCTCCCCACCCTCCTTTCCTTCCCCTCCCCCCACCTCTGACCAGTAAACCAGTTCTTGTATGCATAAATAATAAAAAAATATTTAAAATAAACAAATAAACTAATTCTCACCTCCTTTACTAAGCATTACAGCAAAATTTTGATAGTTAATATATCATTAATCCTAACTTTTAAAAATAAATTTGTATTGATTTACCATTGCCTTACAATATTTTGCCAATGCTTTACAAGTACAGTTTTAATATTAATTTGTATATACTACAAAACACTAAGCATCATCATTTTTTTAAGTAAAACATGATATGGATCACCATTATGCTACTATACATTCTGTAATATTCCTAAGTAAAGTCAGTGTTACTAGTAAAAGAACAAATCTCTGTATCAATGCATTCCAATATACTGTACTAAAATGTCTATTGTTTTGTTTGTTTTCTAACATAATTAAACTCCCAAGGCTTGTATGAGAGCATATAATCCAGTACCAGTATATGTAAAAAGTACACCAAATTAGAAATGAAGCCAGTATCATAATTTTTGTTTAATTGGCATAAATAAATGACCTGATATATGTAAATCAAGAATGTTATATAATCTATAGTATAACTGTCTTACAGTATGCTAGTATATATAGTATGTCCCTATAACCTCCGGAGGCGACTGTGCTGATGTTGTGATGTGTGTTCGGCAAAGCAGAGATGAGACCAGCAGACAAGATGTCAGTCAGTATGGAGATGGAGGGCTATTGCTCACCTAGGCAAATTGCAAACCTCCCAATTTCTCTGTAGTTTTTATTGAGCAGGAGAACAAGTAACAAGCTGATGTCATTTGCTACAAAAAGCACAGCCCAGAAGTACAAGGTCAAGTAGATATGCACCAACCAGCCTGCATGTAACTAGTCTCTACTATCATCTAACAACCTTTTGTTTTATTTGTATTATTCCGGACAGAAGGAATGTATGTTTCAATCCTAAGAGCTGGGAAGCTCTAGTCAGCAGATTTGTTTGCAAATCTGCAAGGATCTCAGTCATAGCACCCTTTACTGTCCTTGACCATTGCTCACAACTTTTGCAGCCTCTGGGCTTCCCCCAACAATAGTATATTTTAAAATACTCTCCTGTATAGGATAATAGATATTATATTTGTATATAATAAATAGCAAACTATATGTAGTATGCATAATCTTTGTATTACATATTTATATTGCATATTTGTATGTTATATTTCAATAATATATAGTATGCATAGTATATGATATAGTATACATATATACATTCATCATTAGATATTTATATATAGAATCCATACTGTAGTATATACTATATATAATGTATGAGTATACAGATAGTATAGCATACAATGTATACTTTATACATTATATATGTATACTATATGTGTATATAGAAACATACCATATACATTATTGCTATATAAATTGATTTATGGAGCAACACCATGGGTATCACTTAGGAAAATTTAGAAACATAGAATCTATGTTTTAAAGCCACCTCAGACATATTAATTAATTTAAAGCCACCTCAGACATATTAAAGCAGAATTTTCATTTATGGATTCCTTGGTGATTCACATACATAATAAAATTTTAAAAGCACAAGGATAGACTTTATTTATAAAAAATCTCAAATCTGTACATTATCCTACAAAAGCAAAAATACAGTGTTTTTTCACTGTAGTAGTTTGGGTGAGGGTGGATGACATCAAAATATGCATGGACATTTTTGTATATGTAAAATCCTCATGGGGTTCTGTTATAGCTGTGTGTGTTGTTTACTTCAGCATTACTTAACCTTTCTCTCTCTCTCTATATATATATATATATGTAAAATGTACATTGGAATCACATTCTAAGTTGTTTGTTATAAAAATATGCTTTTAAAATACGGCTTCATTATCTCCTAGACTTAATTTTATTCTACTGAAAAATTACCAGTCAGTCTTATTGTTGAAAGTAGTTGAAAGCATTTATCTCTTTTTTCTCATTTTTATTGTTGTCTTCACTTTTCACATTTTTTTTCTAATTTATGCTTAGTCATGCTTTTATTCAATTCTTCTTTACTTTTAGATTTGTTAGTTGTTATTGAAGCTAACTTCTTGTAGATTCTCAATTTGGAATATTATCATCCATTATCTCTTCAAATGGATTTTTATGCCTCATTATTTCTGCTGTCTTTTGGCTTAGAATGTTTTTTGAAATGTTTCTGAAGTTAATTTTTAAAGCAACATATTGTTCCTTCTTTATTTTATTTATAACTAGACCTCTACTTTGTCAATTCTTAATGGTAAGGTTTTTGAAATAGTTTTATGTAGTACATATCACTCTCTTCAAGAACATTTATTTAGATTATGAACAGATATGCTATTTAAATCTTATACTGGCTTTTTTCAGTCTGCTACTTTTAACAATATTTCCCTCTAAGGCACTAACAATTAAGTGAACTATTTGATTAAATAAGCATTAACTAAATCCTTAATTCAGAAGCAAATTTCATTCTGTCTTCCTGAAGTTTAAGAAAATCTTTAATTATTGACCATGTCTTGGCTGTAGATCAGGGTTTAAATGCAACTTGTATAGATCCAACATTTGGTCTAGAAATCTTAATGGGAATGTGTAATAACATTGTTTCCCTGGGAGATAGGGGAACTAGTGGAAGATACTTTAAGAGAATAGGAGAAGGGAGATTAAAAATAAAAGAGGAGAGGTTTAGTGGGTGGTAGAATGAAAAGCTAAAATAAATAGATGGATAAAGTATAGCTTTTATGTCTAAAATTGTTTTAGTGTAATTCTTTGGGTTTTTTTAGAGAGTCTTTAAAATAAGAAATTACTACAAAGCATTAAAGAGAGGATATCTTTGGTTTTGAGGCCTCAGCATACAAATCAAAGTTACTAACTATTGATTGCTTTTTTTTATTTGACTTCTCCTAATTTGTGGAATTTTAAATAATAATTTAAACATGGGAAAAACTGCCATATTTATCCTTTTAAACAACTTCAGTAAATTTCTCCCATATATATCAAGGTAGATTAAGAAGTCAGGTTTTTACTGAGAGTATTACACGGGAAAGTATCTTTTATCCTAGGAGATGACTAAAACTTCCTTACAGATGAAACTATGAAGGGTTGGAAAGCACTACAGTTCCTACAGACTTGTTTACAAAACGAAGCTTCTTTTCCCAATTATGCAGAGGGTAAAACTGATACTAGAATTAACATTTTAAATATCTTTGATTTCAGAATACAAAGTAAGTAAAGTTATCCTGTTTTGTGACATTTTAAATCAGAATATTATGAACTTTCAGTTGAGGGATCCAAAACAAAATTTGAGAAATCGGCTATGCATGAAATAGTAATCAAATCAATACATTAAAGGTTTAGCCATTTTGTACCAAATTTAGATTTGAGACATCATATTGACACCTTTATCTATTCCTTATGGAACACTCTTTTGCAAACTCAACAGAGAAAAAAAGAAATGCTAAACCAAGCACAGGAGATGAGATTTTTATAGAACTAGATAAACAAAAAGCATGCATTAATAGTCACAAAGATAACCCAGGAATACACAGGAACTAAATATTAAGTGGTTTCTTAGGCAGGCAATCCCAGAACAGAAAGTGGGTATTAGGTAAAAACGAAAGACATCTGAATAAATTACTTAACAGTAATGTAGCACTATAAAGTCATAAATTGTAAGAAATGTGCCATATTAATGTAAGGTGTTAAGTATATAACAACTCTTTGCAATGCATAGTATATAACACTATCTGAGTTTTCTACAAATCTCAGACTATTTACAATAACATATATATTAAAAAATAGCTATCAAGGACCTCCCTGATGGTGTAGTGGGTTGAGCATCGCACTGTGAAGCATCTGTTGCACAGCAGCACACGTTCGATCCCCAGCCAAGGAGGTGACCCACATGGCCAGCAGAGCTCTCCTGCCTGCCTGCTGCTCCCCTCAGCAGTGTATTTTGGTCCATCTGCCTGTTCTGCTTCCCACTCTGCCTCTGGTGAATCCTCTCACCTCCCAGAAGTCTGGCCAATACCCCAGCTCTTATATGCATAAATAAATCTTCTAAAATATATAGCTAACAAGAATAAGAGAACAATGAAAGAACAGGCAGATTAATGTTAAGGATACTTGCAAGTAGTGTTTTTCAGAAACAACGATCTAGTTCACTTAATCAGACCTATATTTTTATAAATAACAGGTAATAAAGTAAATTAATAAGCAAAATCTCAGTGAAACAAATCAGAGCTCAAAAAATTGAGAGACTCATCCTAATCCAAAAGCAAATCTGAAGAACTACTGGCAGCAAAAGGATTTTGCGGAACATTTTTCCTTGAGAAGAAAATTGCAAAGAGAATGTTTTCAAAACAAAGCAAATTATTGGTGAAATTTTCAAATGTTGATGCTTAAATATCTGAAACAGAAAACAAAGTGTTGCTTGTTTATGAAAAGAAAGCTATATTTGTAAGTCACAGTCTCTGTGAGCAAAGCAGAAAGCGCTGATCTTATAAAGGGTTTGGAGAAGTATGAATGAAGTTCAGGAATTGGCAGACTTTCAGAAATGAACTATTTAGGAATGGTTGACCTTTATCTGTAGAGGTATGCTTAATGGATTTTTGCTGTTGCTTATTGGCGGAATTCCAGAACATTTACTGAAGTGTCATTGATTTATGAAATGAATATAAACCAGTTCTAGTGGCTGTATTTTATCTGACTGGAGAAAAATCATTATTTCCCTAGAACACTAGGAACTTTGATTATCACATTTAATAAGATATATATATATATATATCATCATTCATTTTTATTTGAATTCAAACTTGTTGGTGACTATAGTGATTTCCAAAGTATGTCTATCCTTATATTATTTGTGGGTTCCAAAACTCTTTAATTATTAAAGATCCAATTAAAGGATATAGGAAGAACTATATAACAGCTAACAGTGTTTCTTTCTAATTTTCATTGGGTTTTTCTATGACTGAAAAGTAGCAATATACCAAGAAATTTTTGATAAATCATGACCTAAAGCTGCAGTGTAGATCCATTCTGCTCTAATTATGTATTTCAGCGAGGTAATCAATAAAACTTGTGCTCTTAATAATGCTTCTCATTATATATAAAGGCATTATAAAATGATAATGATAATATATAATTATAATGACTTTTGAGGTTACAATGTTTCAAGTTTTGTGGAATGTATATATCACAACCATATTACTGTTAATTCTATAGATAACTAGGACATGGAGTAGTGTGTCTAGAAAATCCTTTCTTTAAAAAGAGAAATTCTAAATTGTTACTAAGAATCTTTGGTTAAGAGTCAGTTAAAGTAAAATTGTGCTAGTGATAAATTTTACCTAACTGCTCATTATTTAACACAGTGTTATAAATCATTTCCACAATGTTTATAACAAGATTAAAATAAAGTTGATTTAAAACCTAGGTCATTAAGTCAATACAGTTCATAATGTACATGATAAATTACAAATAGTTTTAAATTTGAAAAATTTACTTCTGCATTTGACAATGACCGAGTAACTTTTTTCAGGCCAAGATTCTTACAGAAAACACTCAAGCTGGACAAACTATAGATCTCTTCCACTTGAAGCTTTCGGAAAGTGAGAAACTGTGTGGCCAGAATTTGGAAGGAAAGGAATATCCAAAGAACTTAGTCTGCCAAGAGAGTTTGTTTTTCTCTTATAGGTTTTACTAATTAGGAGGTCAGTAATAAGTACTCCACGGTTTTTAATTTTACCTCAAGTGGCTACTCTATGAATAATAAATATTTGGAAATAGACCCTTCCACAATAATTGAAACCCAGTGTCTAATTTTATGGAATTCTATTCATAATGTTGAAAAACTATACTAGAAAAAGAAAAGTTTTTTTTTTAAATGAAAAAAGCAAAAAAAATAGAAGTGCCAGATATTGGTAATATCAGCTATGAAAGATAAAATAGCTATGGTTAAATATTACAATAGAGACTTACAGCAGAGAATTGAAAATCGTGTAATGGAAACAAAAGGTAATTATGTAACTGAAAATACAAATGATTAAATTAATTGCAGAGTGAGTGGCCTAAAGGAGACACAACTGAAGAGTTGTTAATGGCATGGCATTTATTTCAACAGGAAGAATCCATATATAAGCATGAAAGAGCCAAAAAGATGGAAAATAGAGGAAATACTGTGTGTAAAACTAGTGAATCATCTAATACATGTGTGACTTAAATACTAGAAGGTAGAAATGATGAGTCAAAATGTATTTGAAGATATAATGGCTAATAATATTCTAAAATGAGAAACCTCAAGAATTCACAGTTTCAATAACTACTACCAAATCTGAAATAAAACAATTGAAGAAAAACATGACTAAGCATAAATTAGGGAAAAAAACATGCAAAAACCTGTTGATATGACTATATCTGATACTCTGTTTTACTTCTATATATTTCACATGTTAGTAACACCATCTGGTATTGGTCCTCTATGATTTATTTCACTTAAAGAAAACCCCTCCATTTCCACCTATATTGTCACAAACAGTGAGAGCTCATCTTTTATTTTTTGTAGCTGAGTAGTATTCTATTTTGTATATATTGCATATCTTCATGATCCGCTCTTCTATCTGGAGCTTTTAGTTGTTTCTGTAACTTGACTGATATAAAAAGTGATTCAATGAACATGCAGAGTCCCCTTCAAATTTAATCAAATTTATTTTGTGTAATAAATTCATTAAGATTCACCATAATTTATTTCACACATACACACATTCTCTAAAGCAAACATATATATGATTGGTGAAATTTAAAATCTGACTTCAGATAGTACTTGTTTGATTATTTGAGTAATGGGATATATTAAATATAACTTTCCTACTTAATGAATGGACTTTGTGTAAGACATTGATAAAGCATTATGAAGAATTGACAAAGTGTAATTTTTATAATTGACTCATAGCTATCCAGACTCTGGAAAATATATCTCTGTGTGAGGATAAAAAGTGCCTTCAAAAGCTAGAGTAAGGGCCACTGCTCATTTGTAAAGATAACACTTGTTTTACATGACTGTCAACATTTTAGATCTAGGGAAGAATAAAACTATAAGGGAGATAATTCTCATGTTTACAACTAGTCCAATTCTCCCTGCAGGTGTAAATGGATTAAAGAAAATATAATAAGACAATGATGTTAACACTCTTCATTCTTCAAATTCTTGTCATTTTAAAGAGTTTTTATCATTATTTCTGTATCAAAGCTGAAATGAAGTACACACACTTTTGTTCTTTTATAAGTAATATGTAATACATACTAAATGAAATAAAGATTGTATTTCTAATGACTCACAGAGATATTGTATATTATCTAGGTCAAAATCATCAGTTTAATTGCAATTTTAATTAGAAAAGTCCCATGTAAGAAAAAGTCAATTATCAAGTAATTTCAAGTAAGATTGTTCTGATTTCTTAGTACACCTATTCCCATACTTCTTTACGTTCCTTTATTATGTTTTTTCTTCTTTAAAAAAAAATCTAAATTTATCTTTGGTAAGAATTTTATCATTATTTTGGGAGGTGTTAGGGAAGTGTTTCTAGTTGTAAACAGTGCCACAAAACAAAACACTCTCTGTTGTGAGGTTGAGGTGGCAAATTTTGCTCTGCTTAGTTACTCACCTCAGTATCTGTCCCTGAAGAAACCAGAAATTAACCAAGCTGAGTGAGAGGAATTCAAATCTGTCTCAAAAGAGCACCTCACTTAAATCCTCTTACTAGGTATGATGATTAGTCACTCTATCCCATTAACCTAGTTAACATGATTCAAGATTCTGAGGAATTACTGCTGCATGTAAAATATAAAAGTTACTGAAGATCTCAAACCATTTTATAGAAGAAAGTTGACTTTATAATTCAAATTGATCACATTTGTGAGCAAATATCTGTACCTGAAAGAAAAAAAAGAAAGAAATTGTTGCAATATGTTGTTATTTTGAGACCCACAGATATATATGCAGACTCACACTGTCTTCAATGTCAGAGTCAAGGGATAATGAGATGACATGGCCCCATGACTGCAGCAGCAGCTGTGAATACAATGCACCCTGATTTGCAGATGGATTGTGTTATTTTATTTTATATAAATGTATTTTTTTATTTTTGCAATGTTTTCTGCTATGTATTTTATTACTGTAGGTCTTATATTTAAATCTTTAATCCAGTTGGAATTTTATTATGTATGGGGTTAGCAAGTAATCCAGATTCATTCCTTTGTGTGTGTCTTTCCCAGTTGTCTAAGCACTATGTATTAAAAAGATTTAGCTGGGCCTCTATGGCAGCTCAAGGGGTTAAGCACCACACTATGAAGTGTCCGCAGCCACTGCAGCACAAGTTACATCCCCGGACTCTCGTATCTCACCTGCTGCACCCCTCAGCAATATATTTCAGTCAATCTGCCTGTTCTGTTCTCTACTCTGTCTCTGGTGAATCCTCTCGACCCCCACACTTCTGTCCTGTACCCCAGTTTTTGAATGCATAAATAAATAAATATTTTTAAAAAACTTAACTGCTTTATTATACACTTGGTAGTGATATTATTTTCTTTTAAAATAGTGGAGGACTTTCTTCACTTTTGGAGAGAGTTACAAATAACTGTCTTTAAACTATATGTTCATAATTAAATAATGTACTGAACATACTATAAGAACTCAAATCTATATGCTATTGCTTTTAGCGGGAAATCATTTATGCAAACCTTTCTAGACATGAGTGTTAAAAGTAATTCCAACAGTCATATACTACCTACTTGGCAGGTATGGAGACCCAAACTTGCCTCAGCAATGTACTGCATGCCTGGCCTATTTACAAATACGTGCAATAAAAAAACAATTGGAAAATACCACTTATCTGCACTTAAATAATAGTATAATAATAAATGCCTCTATCTGACTTTGGTATATATTTTTATTGATTTCAGTACTAAATAACCTAACAACAATATATAAAGTCTGCATTATCTGCACTATCTAAATAAGTCAGCTCTTGTTTACCTTGATGTTGTTGTTTTTCTCTTTTTTTAATAGTCATCTAAAACCTGATGTATATTTGCAAATATGGCAGTCATGTATTCTTATTTGTATAACACACTGGATAGTTCAGAGGACACTGGAGTCTGCACCTGTGTTTTTAAGAGCCATTTGGTTGTGTTTCAGTTTGCTCTCTTGATTCCTTAGCTTGAAGGAATAATGGCCAAATGGAAAATTGACATGATCTCAAATGTCAAAAATGACTTAACTAATCAAATCATTTTTGTACATAAAATGTTCAGGTGCCTTGAATGTACACAAAATTTTAATACATGATTATAGCAGATAGTCACATTAAAAACTGAAATTCAAAAATTAACATTTTCAATGCAAATATACTTCTAGTTTCGAACAGGATAGAGGAAACAAGTGCATAAAATAGTCTATATAGTTTGTGTGAAATTCTTAGTACAATAAACAACTAAAAATAAATTAATAGGTGAGACAGAAACAGAATCTTATTGTGAAATCAGACTTCAATGAATTAGAGACCTTGTCTTACTAAAATTTCATGGAGATAAGCAATCAAGAGTTTCACAAAAAAGAAGGAAGTGTTATAAGATCACAAGAACAATATCCTATATCTTTTTTCCCATATCATCATTAATTCTTACATCATACAGTGTTATATAATTGATAGAGTAGATATAATATAGAATTATTCCTCTTCAAATTTTGGAACTCCATTTAATCATATATTACTCCATCTTTCATCTTACTTTATCTCTCACTCATGTGCCCCAGTCTATTGCTTTTCTGTTCTTCATTTTAAATTATTTCCTCAGTTTCATCTTCTTTAAAGTCATCTTCAACTCCATCTTATAATTGTAACGATTGTCAGCTCAGAAGTACAACTTATCTTACTCCTTTTGAAAAATCTGTCTTTTTTAAAATATAACTTAGTCCCCTTTTTTTGTCATTCATTGACTTATGTTTGAAAATTTCCAGGATTCTATAATAGTTCATGTTAAATTACTGTATAATGTGTATATTTATGTTTAGTAATTTAGGATTATAAAAACTTTAATGCCTTGATTTAATGCCAGAAATGCTAAGCAACAGATTTTTCTTTTGCATTTGCATTTTTTATACAGCACATGATCTAACACTGTGTGACTACTAAGTTATCGATTTCAGGCTTCTCAAATCATACAGATTTTATCAAATCTGTGTTTTAATAGCCATGTGATAACAAAGCAGATTTATTACTATAATTTTGGAAGAAAATATTACCGTAATAGGAAAATTAATTTATTTTCCTTTTTCTTTCCTTATACCCTTTCCTCTCTTCCCTTCTTCTTCCCACCCATCTCCTTGTCTCCTCTTAATTCTTCTCTTCCCCTCACCTGTCCTCTTTTATGTTTATTTGTATCCCTGTCACTCTCTCTTTATTTTATTCCTCTAAATGATTATTTCTTTAAAAGTCAAACTCTCCTTGTTTGAATTAAGTTCCCATTCTGTCTTTCTTGTGACAACTCCAACACTATCAACTACTATTATCTATTTTCCAAGGCAGCTATTGTTTTTGTTCAAGATCATTATTATAGATTTCATAATCATCCTGGTCATTTGCTTACATCCCTTACAATAGGAATGTTAGAATGATTGCTCTATTTAATTCTGCATTTAAATTTATATGGGAAACATTTCTCTTATTACTAAGTAAAGGAATATTTTCATATTTGTAAAGAAAGTAATTTTCTAATATCATAACTTCAGGTATCTGAATGTTTATAGAGGGAGATTTTTTTGCAAATGCAAATCAAGTTCATGTTTAATGTTAAATGCTTCTTTAAAGCTGAAGACACAGTTTCCATTTTTTTCCCTCAGCTTTCAATAATGATGGAAAAAATATTTCTAACCTATTTTTGCTATGATTGGCATTATATGACATTCCATGAAAGGCAGTTAATAACAGTGAGACAGTAGTCCATTTGTATGTAAAATGACATTTGTTCTTTGTTGGATAAGAATTAGATATATTATCCCTTTCACATTTCTAGCACTTGTTTTCAGCATTATAAGGTCATAGAAATGTGGCTAGGTTAAATAGCTTCCATAGAATTAAAATGCTATCATTTGAAAATAGATCACAAGATTTCCATCACATTGCACACTCAATTCCTTAGTTTCTACGTCTTTAGAAATTTAAAATTTATTCCACTATTCTTGCACAATAGTGGTACCTGCAGCTTATAAATTAAGAAATAGAGTAAAAAAGAAGTTAATTGCCTTGTTGGGGACACAGAGTAAATCAGTGGTAGAATCAGTAATAAATGGATCCCTTGGTCACAAATAACCACTCTTTCTTACAAGAACATCAAGTTAATGTAAATTAAACTTTAGTCAGCCTAATTAATAAGGAGGCTTGAAAATCCAATGTGTTTTAAAACAGCTAAGTAAAGTGAAATAGGCCATTGCAAACAAAAATTTATCTCTTTTACATTTCACTCCAGAAATACCTATGACATACTTCTTAATGAAATGCTCCATTTTCAATGTAGTAAACAGAGTACCTGATATAAATATTTTACAGTCATATCAGGGCTAAATTAAACTTATTTTAAATCACCTGTGTATAATTTTTAAAATATTCTTTAATTTTTTACCACACTCCTCAGTTCCAAATTCAGTTATTTTAAATAATCTGATATTTAAAATAAATATTATGTAATTATTATTTCATGCATTTAATTTCCTAGAACTATTTAAAATTGTGTTAGTTGTATTCATGATAGAAATTCATGGAAAAATTTCTAGACTTCAAACCTACCAAATTATAATTAATGATGGATTTCTCAAAGTCTATATAAAGGAAGTTAAGAAAAACTATTTCTATTTTACTGTCAACATTTTTAAATTAGGTATATTAATATTTTAGTGAGGTAATATTGATTTATAACACCATATAAGTTTTAGGAGTATATGTTTGCACCTCTTTAGATGTTTGTTACCATACCACACCCACCATAGAAGCACCCATAGTGCTTTGAGTTCCTCACACGGTTTGTTCCCTAGTGCCCACCCTTCCTCTAGAACTTCAGTTCTTAAGGGAATTAAAAACATTTTATAGAATATCTTATAATTTCTAAAACATACTATTTATGCATAGCCACCTAAAGCAACATTGCCAAAGATTGTAAGTCATATAATTTCAGAAGAGTTAGCATGTGAAAAATATGTCTTAGAATTATTGAAAGGGGTGTGTAAATAGACAATATTTTTTAACATTTCCATTTTGATAGCAATAAAAAAATGATCAGCATAGATGTTTGACATGTGTTCTAGTCACCCACCTCTGTTACTCAAATTTGAGTCTCCCAAGTTATAATACAATGTAATTACAGGCATTTTTATTTTCCTTTAATTGTTTGTAATCTTCAGGTCAGGAGAGAAGATAAGTCTTTTTTCTGCTTTTCAATTTTGTAATAAACAATGTTTATCTCCATAGCTGTAATGAAGTGGAGGCGAAGTTAAGTCAACTTAGGTGAGGAAATGGCAACAGAGCCTCCACTGTTTACAAATATATAATGTTTACCTAGCAATTAAATGTTTAGTATCCATATTATTCTTATTTTGGCACCTGGTTAGCCTTTTGAGACTTTGATTCATTTATTTTCATTCATTCATCTATCAACTCATCCATCCATTTAATTTTTTTATTGATGCAACACTGATTTACAATGCTATGCATAGTGTTTAAAGACAGAGAACAGATTTATCAAGATTTTGAACCTCTATGTAAACAGAGTTTATGGGTGAAATGTTTTAGACCTTAATAAAAATTCAGTCATTCTATTTATGCCATTAAAGTAAGGTCCTAAATAGGAACTTGTCAATAATTTATACTATAAAGGGGGGAAAATAAGAATGCTCTATTTGAAGCCAAAGGAAAGGTGTCCTAATTAGTAGGTACAAAAGTAGCTGTTAATGGACAGGTGTGATCCCAATAAAACTCCTATGAATATTCATTATTAGATGAGAAGATAATACTGGGCTTCTTAACTTAAGTTAGAGCATTCCATGAGCCAAATGGAACAAAAAGAATATAGTTCTTCCTTTATCCCATCTATTAATTTATCTTATTTGGGAATAACTTATTTTATTTTTTTACTCTTTTTAATGTTTTATGATTGTATAACAAAATATATTATAGCTTTATGGAATTCAGAAAATGCAAATTGAAATTGGCACACTTTCTAATTGTTTCACTCAGATTATAGGAGAAATGCAGCTCTTTCTTCCTTTCATGACTCTCTCAGACACAATAGCCTGAGTATTTTTATTCTTGCATCCTGATACCTTAAAAGCCTAGTTTTATCAATATTGTTGTAATAAGTTTTTTTTATTACCTACACCTTTGCATGAACAGTAAGTAAAAGTTCAGGTATTAAAAAATATTCTTATTTTGATGTTTGAGTTATCAGAAGCATAAATATTCTATCTGTATTCTATTTGCAAAATGTACTTAACATAACATGAATGATTTTATTTAAGCGATATTTTGATTCTCTCAAGATATTTATTCTTCTTGGTTACCTGTCACATGGCTTTTTATCCTATTCTTTATAGTAATATTCATATTACTCTCTATTGCTAGCCATATCACTGTCTCAGTAAACATGTCATTACTTAGCACACTTTGTCTTATCTGCTTTTTACAATGTTCAAATATACTTTCATTTCAAATGCTATTTAAATTTCACTTTATTAAAGAAGTTTGAACTCTAACACAAAGTTTCTAAAATTATGTCTCTGTCCTAATTAAATCTTGCTTATCTTTTGTCAACAAAATGATATCACTGGAACTGTATTTTTTTCCATTTAGACACATAGTATCTAGTTAATATTTTATAAACTCATATGTAGCATTTTAAGTTATTCACAATTTCTTAAAGTACTTCAAGAAATAGTGTGTTCCAATTAAGGAGTAAGTAGACAGATAATGCATTGGATGGCACCCAGTTTTTCTGCCTATATATACAATTTATTCTGCCTATAATATCAACAGTACAATGGCTGAAAAAGTCTCTATGTTATATACCACATAATTTATCTAATGTACTCTTATTTGTTATTAGAATAATTATACTTTTGATTTCTTCTGAATAGTTAAACTATGTATATGCTTACATCTATATTTGTGGTACTTAGGAGTAGAAATAAACTAGAAATCAATGACAAATTTCTAGCTTGAAAACTCTTTAATATATGTCAAAATAATCTGTAGGTAAATTCATATATCAAAATTAAAGAGATAGATATGTGTAAATTATATTAATGCCTTCAGTATTTTTTGTGATAGTTGTGAAATAAGTGTTTGATCAATTGATAATTGTTATCTAAAAAAAACCTTTAAAATAAATAGTTTAATCCGAAAACAAAAGTTAATAATTTAGATGCCTTAATAATGTAAAACTTATAGATTATATATATATATATGCTTCTAGAGTATATATTATATTATCTTTAAATTTATTGTCAATGTCATGTAGAAAACAATTATTTTCATAAAATGGTGCTAGATAAATTGGATAAAGGCTAAAAATAGATCTTATATTCTCACAAAATCTGCCACCTTTTTTAAGCTTTCATAAAGCTCCCAAAAATAAAATAAGAGAAAATCTACATGACCTTGAATAGATGTACTTTTAGACATCAATGCATATTTTATGTTTGAAAAATTATAGAGTAAGATAGAAATTACTAATGTTAGCAATAAAATAGGTAATATCATTAAAATATGTTAATGTTTCAAATATTGTACATACACAACTTGACAATGATGTTAAAAGGCACCAAAAGAATAAAAGTAAATGATACAAGAAATAGCTCAATATAAATATATATCTGGAAAATTTTATCTATAATTAAAAATATACCCCAAATTTTATCCTAAAGAGCAGAGAATTTTATCAAATGTTTTAACAAGTAACACAAACTGTAAGAGATAATATAAAATGAAACAATGTTTACTAATATTGAGGATATACGTTTAGGCATATATCTTCATGTGCAAAAATCAATTATAGGGGCTTTAAAACAAAATTATTAAAGTCCTTCAAAATAACTCTTGAATTTAGAGACAGATTATGTGCTAAACTGAAAAAATATAATTGTTATAGATTAAAAGGCAGGCTTCTTACTTTGTTGTAGGAAAATAACTAAAATTAGAAAGATTAACAAATACATAATTTAAGAAAATATATACCATTAAAAAAAAAAGTGTGTATCACAAGAACAAGACAGATCCCCTAATTAGAAAATAGGAGAGACATAAAAATGCAAATTTCTATGTTGCAGTCAAATGACCATATATATATGAAAAGATTCTGAAATTCACTGCTAGTAAGTAAAACACAAGCTACAGTAGGAAAATATGACTTAAACATATAGAATAAGTGATAAGCATTATTGTCAGTCACTGTGTATGCAAACCTACTCTGCTATATTACCAATAGTGATATAAATGTTAAGAAAAAAACTTCTGAGAAAGCTACCTGGCAACCCTACAAAAATTAAAAATAAATTTACACTCTGTTAAAACAATTCCATTTCTAGAAATCCATGACTCAGAATAAAAATTACAGTTGTAGATGAGGGTATGAGTTCAAGGATTTTGTTAGTAAATTCTTTGCAATTACCAAAAACAAAATAAAACAAAAACAATCTAAGTAAAAATTAACGCACTGGTCATTTAATTCATAATACTATTGAAAAAAATGAATTTATTAGAAAAATCAAATAATTTCAATTTCTTGCAGAAAAATTTTGTTTTGAATGATAAATTCAGAGGAATATTTATGTGAATTGTACAACTTTAAAAATGTCATGTATCTCCAAATATGATCCAGTAACCCCAAAGGAAATGGAAAAAATTATCTTCATCAACATGTTTTACTAAGATGTGTGGGTAAACACTGGAAGAAAGAAGCGAAATGCAAGTAATAAATTAAGAGAAAAATATACTAATTATATGTCTATATGATAGAAATAAACAATAAAAGAAATGAACAGTAAAAGAATGAAAATAAATTCCATATAGCTTATAGAGGATCTGTTTTAGACCTTGTATTGTTTATTAAAATAGTCTATTTATCTTTGTAGACAAAGTGTCTGCCAGCAACAGTCTGGCAGTAAACATCATAGAATACCTTAGTTTTCTGTGCTAGATTTTGATTTTTCCTTTTACTATAATCTTTATTTTTTTTTAAAGATTTATTTATTTATGCATACAAGAGCTGGGGTACAGGCCAGAGGTGTGGGGGGGGGTGAGAGGATTCACCACAGAGAGCAGGGAGC
>JAGFMF010011427.1:1022010-1083597 GCA_019455555.1 Galemys pyrenaicus | reverse complement strand
GCCATGTGGGTCCCCTCCCTGGCTGGAGGCAGGGATCGAACTTGTGCTGCAGTGGCTGCGGTTTGCTTCATAGTGTGTTGCTTAACCCACTGCGCCACCGGGGAGGCCCGTTTTACTATAATCTTTAAATAGAAAATAATTTGAAAAAAAAATGAAAAACATTTTGTTACAACAATTTGAGTTAGTGATATTTTTCTCAAAAAATTCTAGAACTACATCTCTCAGGTTATATTTCTACATGTTCTTCATGTTCTTATGATCTCTTCCCAATCATTGTCTTTTGAGAGATATCCAGAGGAATTTTAGTTTAAGTGAAATTACATAAAATGTTGAAATTAGCAAGCATCAGGTTAAATTTAGCTAAATTACATATTTTCTGTTTAAAAATGTGTCATTGAAGTATCATTGGTTTATTGTTTTATATAGGTTTATGGTTTCTAATTCAACATCCATAAATACTATATTATAATCATCTGAAGTCTAGTTTTCATCTACCATCATATAGCTGATTTCCTTTACACTAGTTAGCTACTCCCACCTTTCCCTTTGGTAACATCATTTTAGATGTTACCATTTAGATGTAAATTCCATTTACCTTCCACCACTCAAGTTACACACTTCCCAAAGCAGGTACTGATCCAATTTTTCTTTCCAAACCAAGAGTGTTACATTTGATCTCTCAATCCTGAAATGTTCTCCTTTTTAGAAAATCTTAATGTTTTTCTTAGATTTTTTTTAATTCTCCTTCTAAAATTTCACCTTGAGTAATCTTAATTTTCATATCTTTATTTAGTTTTTATTCTGGCAAATTGCCAAGTTGATATCTCTATAACAGTAGAAACTTTACAGTAAGAGCTATATTAGTTCATTTCTTATAAGCTTTCTCAGTTAAAATAAATGCAGTTTCTATTAAGATGCGTTAGCTGTTTTATATCATTGTCCCTTTATTGATGTCCCAGAATTGGAGTAGAAATTTGCCATTCCTAACCATATCTCACAGGACTGTCAATGGTTGTCCAATTATTGACACAACTCTGTATTTATCTGCATTAACTATATTCTTCAATTGTTACATCTTTATACTTTTAGTTTTAAGTGTCCATTTATCCACCCATTTCTACCATCACTATTATTCATGTCCTAGATTAGGAAAAATGATCTTCAATGTTTTAGTAAAAAAGTCATAGTGACCCTCTAACAATGAGCTACAGCATATTTTTCCAAATAATTTTACCTACACACATGAAATTACCATTTTTTATTACTTTAAGGTTACAGTGTACCTATTTATCACATACTAAATATACATATGAAAACTCACAGTAATTTTTTTTAAAGATTTATTTATTTATGCATACAAGCACTGGGGTACAGGCCAGAGGTGTGGGGAGGGTGGGTGAGAGGATTCACCACAGAGAGCAGGGAGCAGAACAGGCAGATCAACGGAAGTACACTGCTGAGGGGAGCAGCGGGCACAGCAGGAGAGGTCTGCTGCACCATGTGGGTCCCCGCCCTGGCCGGCAGCAGGGATGGAACTCATGCTGCAGTGGCTGAGGTTTGTTTCATAGTGCGTTGCTTAACCCACTGCGCCACCAGGGAAGCCCCCACAGTAATTTTTTTTTATTTCAATTTCTCTCACATCTGGAATTTGACCATGGTGCATTTGCTGCTTGATCAGTGCAGAATTAATAATAATAATGATAATAATAATAATATAAGCCCATATTAATATACATTTAAAAAATAAACTCTTTGATGGAATATGTACTTTAAAAAGTGTTTTTTATTGATTTATGCATCTAAGAACTGGGTTGTAGGCCAGAGGTGTGTGGGGGAGTGTGAGACAATTCACCAGAGTGGGGAGCAAAATCAGCAGATTTACTGAACTATGCTGCTGAGGGGCACAGCAGGAGAGACAGTAGAGGTCTGATGTGCCATATGTGTTAGCACCCTGGCCTGGGATCAAACTCATGCTGCAGTTGCTGGTGATAGCTTGATAGTGATGAGAATTAGCACCTGCACCATCAGGGAGGCCCAGAATATAGACTTGTTAAGAAAAAAGGCAAATGACACATCAAGATTTAATCTTACAAACCCATACTTATGTTTGATTCTCATAACAATAAAAGAACATCAATCACTTGGTTTTCTGTAAAATATAACTGCAAATAAGACTCCTGAACACTATTTAACACCTGCATCATTTTGGGTGAGTATTTTATTTTTGTTTATGACCAGAGATATTTTGTCCCATATATAAAATATATAATAAACATAATATGTAGTATATATTAGAGTATAGATCATTGTAAATGCCATCAATTGTTCTTACTGTTTATTACCTATAGCTCAAAATGAGCATCTCATGTATAATTTCATATCAGGAAAATATTTAATTCTTTACAACTCACCAAATTTCAAATAGAAAATCAAATACAGGGCCTCCCTGGTGGCACAGTGGGTTAAGCAACACACTATGAAGCAAACTGCAGCCACTGCAGCACGAGTTCAATCCCTGCCTCTGGCCAGGGAGGGGACCCACGTGGCGCAGCAGACCTCTCCTGCCTCACCTGCTGCTGCCCTAGGCATTATGTTTCAGTCAGTCTGCCTGATCTGCTCCCCACTCTGTCTGGTGAATCCTCTCACTTCCTCCAACTCTGGCCTGTACCCCAGCTCTTATATGCATAAATAAATAAATCTTAAAAAAAAAGAAAATCAAATACAGCAACATCAAAATAAAAGTGTCAAAATGATGATTAGTAAAATTAAGTTCCCAAATTTGAATGAGAATGCAGAAGCACAGAGGAGTAGTTGATCAAGGGTGAGATAGTAGCATTACAACAAAGAGTACAAGCAAGATACAATAGGGGCTGGACATGTTAAATAAGGCATGCTTTCATTTGCAAGCAGTAGAATTTAGGAGATTATATTCCTTATGAAATATATTTTGCATAAAAAATATAAATTGACAAGTATGAGCACATCTATTTTTGAAAGAACACCCATATTCATATTGCAAAAATCTCTTTAGAAGTGTGCCCTGCTTTGACAACATTCAGAAATCCATATCCTGAGAGCTGTTCCAGCAATGAAGAAGCCTTTCAGTTTGGGGCTGTTATCTCAGCTTATACCGCTGATAGCTCTGCTTGCAATAAAAAGCTACTGCTGGGAAATACATGTAGTGGTCCTGAAGCTTAAATCCCACTAGCAAATAGAAGCCTGCTTTATGAGAAAGCACTGGAAGAACAGATTCTAGGCAGTAGGTAAAAAATATCTTACCTTCATGCAACCATATTTTATAGAAAAAAGATGTTGGAAAACATAGTAAGTGGTCCTTCCTTTACTGCATGTGTGGTTCAAAAATCCTAAATGTCCACATGCAATTATACCTTCAGTAGGTTGACAATACTTTGAATATTCTGACAATATGTTTTGGCTACTTCATCTGAAATTTACCCACAAACTATTCAGGACTCTTTTCTGTTGATTAATGGAACCCATTTTATTAAAAATTTTAAAGGAAAAATTGAAAAGGTTTTCAAATGATTCATCATCACAGTATCAACCAATGGTCTATCACTTATATCAAGGGTGCTATTTGCCTCCTTACATTGGCTACTTTAAAGATACACCTGACATTTTGTTCCCAAGTATGTAAACACACTTAAAAAATTATGTCATAAATTATCATTTATTCATGCTCTCTGACATTTGATTAAACCTATCAATATATATTGAACACATATTTAGGGGTCAGTTCTGACCTAGAAACTATCAAAGACTCATAAGAAGCATAATGCTATGTTCCTCATTTGACGAACTTAAATAATAGCAAAGGAATATGAGTCACTGAGCAATAGATCATATATAAGTGCCAAGTAATAGGATGTTTAAAATAGACACAACTATGAATAGACTAGAAAAAAAATCCATGAAGACTAAAATAGTGAGTTGAAGTGGTCACTGGTAGAAGTTGATATAAGCATAGACTTGAAAAATGGATATAATATATATAAGAACATATCCTATATGTAGATATTTGGTGTTGAGAGAACTTGAGAAATAAGTAGGCTAGCATAAGTTTAGATAACAATTTAATATTTACTGTATTAATACCATATACATGTTTCAAGATTAAAAAAAAAGATCACAGGCTCCATGTATTGACAACCCAGTGGGAAAATATAATAATCATAGAAAGTATATATTTATGTAATATAACATGCATTATATATTGCATATAAATTATTTATAGTTTTTAGTACAGAAAATAAAATATACTATAAAGTGTACCATAGGAGAGTAAACACAGAGTATGAAGGAAAAGTTTCCTGCAGTTTAAAAGATAAGTTCAAAGTTTTATAGGTTGAATACACATTTTCTTGAAAATAATACTTGATATCAGTCAGTTCTAGGAAGCAAACATAATTGCAGAAATATATTGATGTGCTGGAACATGCAACATGAAAGCTTTGATTATCTCATGGGTGTTGTGGTTCTTGAGTGGGCAGTAAAGGTAAGAGTTAGTGGCCAAGTAGTAAATTATTTTATTTAACTCAAAAGGACTTGAATTTGAATTGAATCTTTGCAAGTCCCTGAGGATTTTTATGAGAGGAGTAATACTTTTACTTTAAAAAAAAAAAATTTATTTGCATCTCTTATGCCATCATTCTCTTCTCATATTCTTTTTATGCATATTATGAAGTGGACATGGATATTTAATTTACTGCAAAATTGTTCTTTGATTATGACTGAAAATTTGATGTCACAAAGTGAGTAGAAAGGAGAGATTGTACCCTTTTCTTTGGAAGACTAATGGCTGAGTAGAGGGAATAAATGACAAAAAGAGAACATTAAATAATATTTTTTGGGCCTCCCTGGTGGCGCAGTGGGTTAAGCAGAGAACTATGAAGCAAACCTCAGCCACTGCAGCACAAGTTCAATCCCTGCCTCTGGCCAGGGAGGGGACCCACGTGGCGCAGCAGACCTCTCCTGCTGTGCCCGCTGCTCCCCTCAGCAGTGTACTTCAGTTCATCTACCTGTTCTGTTTCCTGCTCTCTGTGGTGAATCCTCTCACCACCCCCACACCTCTGGCCTGTACCCCAGTGCTTGTATGCATAAATAAATAAATCTTTAAAAAAATAATATTTTTGAGGATGAATAAAAATTAGAAACATTCCTGTAGAGTGTAAAATAAATGAGCAAATAATACCTACCCCCAATGGGGTGGACTCAATTGGGTGAACACTCTGCACAACAGAAATTCTCCTGGCCAGTATTTTTAGTAACAATTAAGTGACACAGAATTTGGAAGAGCAGCACATCACTATATTCTTTGATCAAGGAATGTACAAGAAAGAGCTCATACTCAGAAGTTACCTCATTACAATTTATATATATATATACAAATTTATACCAGTTATATATACAAATATATATATTTATATATATAGAATTATAATTTATATATATAAATTTACCTCATTACTATATATATATATATAAATTTTCTAAGGGCATACTATAGGATGGCCTGACCAGGTGACCATGACTTATAAAATAAATTAATTGTGGTACTGCACATTCCTTCCTGCTTACTCAAAATTTACAGAAGTATCAATCTACTTCAGAAAAATAAATTTCCTTTAGTTTAGGAAAAATCGTGTTCAGCAGTGTAATGTCATAAAGCATGACATAAAAAGAAGATGGAAATAAACACTTAAGATTGTGATTTTTTTCACATATTTTACCATAGCATTCCCCATCCACATACTGACTTTTAAAATAATTCTTTACCACCTTTTTGCATAATTTCTTTTAATGACCTATGTAAACATTCTTTAAAGAAAACTCATTTGGAAAGTATGTGCAAATCAGTACTACATTTCCTTTTTTTAAGAAATTATTCCAAAACACAATTAGCACCTAATTTGGTGCAGGTGTCAGAACTTTCTTGTTGACAATGAATTACAGTGCTAAAGACACAATTTTTTGAGGGATAAGTTACATTTATTGTCAGTTTAGTTTTGATATTACTCCAAAATATTTTATCTGTTTTCTACAATTCTGACTTTGATTTTTTTAGTCCTTAATTTCTTAACAGTTCTAAAGTTAGATAATAGGAAACTGAGGAAAACCTTAATGCAAACAATAAGAAAAACTCTGCTAACCAGGCACCCACATACCCCTTATTTCAATTTCTAGAAACTCAAATAGAGCTGGTGAAAAGTTTAGGGCACATACCCATTTGATGCAAATAAAAATTTTGGCAAAAGAATGTGTTAATGCAAATGAAATGCAAATTAGAATAGCTTTTCATATACTTTGTACTGAAGTTGGATAGGGGCAATATGCAGAAGTGGATATCTCATATCAAGAAAACTACAGGAGGAAAATAAAAACATGTGAAGTGTATGACAATATTTTTACAACTGAGCATACAAATGCATAGTATTATGCTTATTAACCTTTCTCATCAAAAATTAAACTTCAAAATCACCCATTGCCTTTATTCATTAGGTGTTAGTATGATTCATGAAAAAAAATACTGATTTATAATCTTGCACACCTGAAATTTACATGTTACAATGTAATGTTACTTCAATAAAAATTAAAATAGAAACATATTTTATTATTTTTTGTTTAGATAATCATTTTTTATTCACTTTTTTGTTGTTGCTGTTCAGTTAATATTGGTTTATATTGTTTGTGTTTCAGAGGTATGGGATCTTCCCTTCAAGTGTTGTTATGACACTACACCCACCGACAAAGCACTGTAGTTCATCCTCATAGTTCATTGTTTTCCCTCCCTATATTCTCATCCATCATATTCCCCTTTTCATCAGTTCTATAAATATATCTCTGGTTTGTTGTTGGTTTGACTTTATCTGACCCTTAGTTTGGTTTCTCTATATTACATATATGAGGACTAGTCAACATTTCCAGCAGTATATGAGAATTTCTTTTTCTCCACATCCTTACCATCATTTGTCTGTGGTCTTTTTGAAATATACTATTCTTCCAGATATGATATAGTATATCACTATGGTTTTGATATATATTTCCCTGACAGTAAATGATGATGAGCCCTCTATCATGTTCCTGTTGACCATCTATGTCTTCTTTGGAGAAGTGTCTATTTAGCATTTCTGCCCAGTTTTTTTTTTTAACTGGGTATTTTTTTTGGGGGGGGGGTTCCAGTTATTAAATATTTGTAGATCTTCATTATCAGTCCTTTGTCAGATTTATTATGTGCAAATATTTTCTCCTATTCATTAGGATTTTCTTTTGCTTTAGTGAAAGTTTATTTTAGCTGTGCAGAGCTTTTTCGTTTGATGTAGTTCCAATTGTTTGTATTTTCTTCTGTGTTTTTGCTGCTGGAAATGAATTCACAAATTATATATGAACTATATCATGGAATCTTTTGCTTATTTTCTTCTATGCATTTTATGATTGGGGTATTATACTCATCTTTAATCCATTTTGAGTTGATTTTTGTATATAATATATTATAGTGGTTTAGAATAGATTCATTATTTTGTGTGTGACTGTCCAGTTTTTTAACACCATGTAATAAAGAGTTTCACTGTACAGTACTAGCATCTCTTAACTGTATATATTTGTGTAGGTTTATATCTGGAATCTCAATTCCATCCCATTTGTATGTCTATTTTTTATCCCAGTGCCCTAATGCTTTAGTTATTATAATTTGTAGTATAGATTGAAGTATGGGAGTCTGATGCCACTATTCACCTTTTTTTGGTCTGAAAATCCTGTTTTTTTGGTCAGGATTGTTTTGGCTATTTGGGTTCTTTAATTGTCCCATGTGAATTTTTGTACTAATTTTTATCTTAGAAAATACCATTGAAATTATAATACAATTTAATTGAATGTGTATGTTTTTTGGGTAAGATGACCGTCTACACAACACCAGTTCTTTCAGTTCATGTGTAGGGAATATGTTTCCTTTTTTGTGTGTCTTCTTATCTTTCTTTTAACAATGTCTTACAGTTTTCTTATATAGATCCCTACCTTTGTTTCTAAGTTTACTCTTAGGGATTAAATTAGTTTTGATATAATTTTAGATGAGATTGTATTCTTAATTATATCTTCCTGTAGAACACTATTTACTATAAGAAACCACTGATCTTTGTGTACTGGTTTTGTAATCTACCACAGTGCTGAACTGACATTGTCTGGTTAGTGTATTACTGGATTCTTTAGTGTTCTTATGTATATGATTATGTTGTCTGCAAACAATGATAGCTAAACATCTTCTTTCCTAATGTGGTTTAATTTTATATTCCTCCCTTGCTTAATTGCTCTAGCTAGAACTTCTAATACTATGTTAAATAGTAGTAGAAACTATTAGATTTAGAAAAGACACCTGAATAAAAACCTATCTATCTTTATATAATTACATATTTAAAAATAATTCATTATTAATTTAAAATAATTTAGGTATAGTTATATATATTATATTATTCTTAAATAATTTTAATAAAACAAGTAATAGATATTCAAAATTAGTAGTAAATATATATCTTGATGGGTAGTTTCTTCAAATGTTGAATAGCAGCCTGTATGTAAAATGATTTAAAAAATGACTTTTATTTTTTTAATAATTGTAAATATTTTAGGAACATATTTTAATAAAAGAAAACCAACAGATATAAAAGCTTACCCACATGTAAAATTATCTACAATGCCTCATAGATTAAACTAAAATTCTAGCCACACCAGAGATTTTCTTATCAATAATATTAAAGAATATATATAGAGCTTTTTCTCTTTGTTATATAGAATTCAATTCATTTACATTGAAAAAACTATTTTTCATTTGAAAGTAAACATCTCCCTCTTCTGGAATTTTTATTAAATTCAGGAATCTAAGCTATCATTGAAAAACCAAACAATTTCAAATTATCAGCTGTGTTTTAAAAGTTGTGAAAACTGATAAGTATGTTTTAAATGTAACTCTTTGTGGGTTTGAAATTCTATGTAATATTGATTTATTTCATTTTATTATGTGTCTGTTATCTATTTTTATTATTTTAATTTTAGAATATTTGAAGTAAAAAATAAAACATTTAACAATTAGAAATATACATATATACATATAAATATATACATGAGTGATCCATGTTTTTTTTAAATCTGGTATTGACTCTGTGTTTTAAATTTTATAACTCTCTAGATATCTAATGTGCTATCCTTAAGTTTGGTTATTTAGATAAAGCTCAACCATTTCTATAATATAACAGTTAAGACTAAAACCTATGGGTGCTTTGATGGTGGATGCGGTATGCTAGTATACACCTTAAGAGATTGGATGCCACATTTGTTAATCATATACAGTGTTATAAGCCACTCTTGCCCTAATAACAAAATATTTTTAAAGGAAACTCAAAGTGAAATAACTAAGTAGTTACTTGAATTCTCTATAACAAAATTTCCAAAGCACCTAGAAAACAAAATATATATTAAAAAATGGCTTTGAGACATCAATTTTCATAATATTTGAAGATTTTTATTCTTTAACAAAGAGCTACATATGCTAATATCAATGACCAAAGCTTTTAAAGATAAAAATTCAAAAAATAATCCTTAGATATCTTGAAAATTATTTTAATCATACATGATTTTGATTGATTTACTTGTTAATAAAATTAAAACCTCATATAAAGCTAAATTAAAGTAACATGCACATGAAAAATCAATATAAAGTGTGTTTTCTGGGATGAAGACCACTAATTAGAAAAGGGAACATACTGGGAGATTCACAACTAGAAATGTTTCATTTCTTAACCTGGATCATGAGAATATAGAATTGAGCTCTACTCTTTTTCATGACATGAGATATGTAATAGATTTTTTTTTTTTTTATTAAAACTAGAGCTATGGTAGTTTTGTGTTTGGAGGTGGTGGAAAGCATGTTATAGCAATCTGTAGCTGTGAAACTCCAGCTGGGTGTGGCAGCCACGGAAGATTCTCATTCTATTGGGCAATGAGTTCACTCTATTCCTCTTGTGTCTTCTAAGGAGAGATGAACATTCCCTTAAGCATTTTGTGACTATGAACTCTAAAAATCTTGCAGAGAAAATAAAAAGGATTGGAAATTTGAGAGGCATTTATGTGGGGAAATGGGAAAGGTCTCAACAAATAGAATGCAGTTAATACTGGTAGCTCTTCAACTACAATATTACAGAACCCTAGGCCTCCCTTGTGGCTTTGGGATTGAGTCTCAACATTATGGCCCTCAGTGATGTTCTGAGTCTTATTCCCATGAAAATAAAGCAACAATTTTCTGATGGCACACACCTAAATCGGAACAAAAAGAGAATAAAGCCACTCAAGATCTAACGAATCCAAATCCCAAGAACAGCTTATTGAAATTTGAAAAGTTCAGGGAGAAGTTAGGTAGTAGAATATAAGGGGGAAAAAGGAAAGCAATTCCTAGATAATCTCCCCAAGAATGAATATATTTCACTGTATACATATTCACAAAATGTGGATTTTAATTGATCCCTGTTTGACTCAAGCCACTTTTCTGTATTTTCACCTGCTTCCATTATCTTTATTGGTCTTTAACAATTTTAATAATCTGTTCAGTTTATTATAATTATTTATTTCTGTTCAAATACTTTCTAAAAGTAAAGATCTCACATTTCCTCCTAAATCTGAAGTTGGCATATTTAACTTCTTAACCCTATCTTTTGCTCAAATCCCTCTGACTTCTTTCATTCTTATTTTATTTTTCTATTTTGGCTACATACTTAAGGGAAAGTAATAGGAGTCAAAGCTCTTACATCATAATTCTATGTCATACTTTAGCACACTGAATCTTGGAATAGGTTTAAAAGTGTGTGTGTGTGTATTTGAAGCACATAGGTCTTGGTTCTAAATATGAGTATTAAGTTGTAAATTAAGAGTGAATGTACAAATATGTGTATGCCATGTCACTGAATGAGTCAACTCTGAATATATATGTGTTAAAAAATCATTAATTAAGAAAACAAAGAAATGTTACTAGGTAATGCATAGATAAATTATACAATAATGAATATGTTAATTTGAAAATTATTATATATTCATACTGACGTAGGCCTTAGAGTATTATCATTTCATTGAAAAACTAATTAGACTCTGGAAATTATGAAATTATTTTATAATTTCTAGAAATTATTCAGCTATATTAACCTGTTTTACTGTCCTTATGAGAACTATTTTATGAGTTAGACATTTTGCACTCTGTTAGGTCAAAGACAATATTTGACAATTTTCAAACCTGTTTTATGTGTAAGTTTATAATAGATCTGAAGATGTGAGGAAATAAGGTCAACTAAATATTTTGTAGAACTAGATCAGTGATACTGTAAACCTATATATTTTGATAAGTTTGCAACTGAATTATGCAACTTAAATAATATTTTAAAGTCATGACTATTGAGGCAGCATATATAAACACATTAAATTCATAAAATTTACAGCAATATAATTTGAGTATTTAAGTAACTTAAAACTAATAAACCTAAATTATGAAATAGAGATGTTATAATATATATTTATTGTTACTTTATTGATAATATTCCAGAGCTTAAAATATTATGGTTGAAATAATTTTAATCTCTTATTTAAAAAGTAATACTCATGTCTTTCATCATAGCACTACATAGACATGTTTTTTTTTTAATTAATGGGCATGTAGGGACAACATCAACAGTGACATATTGAGATTCCTTTATAAATAAGGTAAGATAAATGAATTATTATCTTCATAGATTCTGCAATGTGTTGTTTCCATAAACTGTCTTAAGTTTCTGATTACCAACACCTCTGCAATTAGAGCATGATTTCCAGATTTGTTTTAATTCTTAACTGAAAAATATATGTAGGAATAGAAGAAGGGCATTGCTATACATGTTTCTGTTATCAATTCTTGTCTGTAATAATTTGTTACAAAATAAAATGGCTTTATCTATTAGAAAATAAAGAAAAAAATGATTGTACTCATTAAAATTTGAAAGTGTGTGCTTTATAAGGCAAAGAACATGCACCTTAAAACATTTTGAAGGACATTTTTACTTGCAAGGGAAATAAGTATTTTATATTATTTTTATGGTTTGTCATTTTTATACTTGGGTGATTAATTCTGATAAATGCCAAGAACGACTTTGTACTTTTACTTAGTTTTTGTTTATTCAAGGTCAGATAGTTCACTGTTTTTTGCTTTTGAAAAAAAATAAAATAAAACAGAAGTAAATGGGCCAGTAAAGAGTCAGACTTTGACCGTAATAAGAAAAAAAAAAATTATAGAAGAAAATAAAACTACAACAAAATATGTCTCTGACCATAAAGTGGAACTTCTGTAGGTTACATTATATTTGTATGATGATATAAATGAAACCTGGATAGAGCCCAAAAGGAAACAAGATTCAGTGTAGGAAGTTACCATAATATTCATTGTCAGAACTCGCAGCAATCCCATAGTAAAATGTCCATTTACACTGGAATGTACCGTGTCAAGAATTGAATCTTGAGATCCCTCCCTGGTGGCACAGTGGGTTAAGCAATGCACTATGAAACAAACTGCAGCCACTGCAGCACGAGTTCGATACCTGCTGCCTGCCGGGGTGGTAAGGGGGGCAACCCACATGGTGCAGCAGACCTCTCCTGGTGCAGCAGACCTCTCCTGCTGTGCCCACTGCTGCCCTCAGCAGTGTGTTTTAGGCCTTCTGCCTGTTCTGCTCCCCGCACTCTCTGTGGTGAGTCCTCTCACCCCCGCACAGCTTTGGCCTCTACCCCAGTGCTTGTATGCATAAATAAATAAATCTTTAAAAAAAATTGAATCTTGAGAGACATGCACTTCACTAATTATCAACATGTATTTTCCCCTCAAGATATGTTAAGTCACTATTTATTTTTTAAAGACATGATTGAAATAACAGAATTCAAAGTATTGTCATTGTAAGTTACTAAATTTTAGAATAATTTGATGCTGTCATCTAAAGTTTTATAACTAAATATTAAGTACCCAAAATATTTAATAAAATTAATCAATCTTAATATTATAAGAAATGAGTCTTAGTACTAATTTCACAATTTGCTAATAATTTAGATGTGATATATTTTGTTTGTAATATGTATATGCATATATATGCAGGCATTGAAATAATAAATCAAAACTATCACAATTTTGTTAATCTTATAGACAATTTTATATTAATCTCACATAAAAATTCTTTAGAAGGTCTATAAAATCTGTCTCATTAATTAAAGCTATATCATACATATTTTAATACTCATAAATAATTCTAGTTTTTATGTGTTATTATCATTGGGCATTTGCTGTTCATTCATATGTTTTTTAAATATTTATTTATTTATATATACAAGAACTGGGGTACAGACTAGAGATGCTGGGGCTGGGAACAGAACAGGCAGATTGATTGAAGTACACTGCTGAAAAGAGTACCATACCGCACCATGTGGGTCACCTCCATGGCTAGGGATTGAACTTAAGCTGAAGTGGCTGCAGATGCTTTATAGTGGGATGCTTAGCCCCTTGCACCACTAGGGAGGCCCCCCCATTTGTATTTTTTGCACAAAATAATCAACCTGATTTTAGTGTAAATACCTGCAAAAATCATTTAGCTTAAAGCTCAGTTGAACTCTATTTCTGTTTGTGAAAATACCGTTTATTTTTATGTTACTCTATTTTAATTTTGTACCTCAAATAGCAATAGGGAGAGAGAAAGACAGAGACAGAGAGATTGTGTCTTTTCAATTGATGTGAGCATATACATAGAGGGAGTTTTTTGGAAGGATTGGCTAATGACTATAGGAACTAGAAGATATATAGAAAAAATGATGATTTATTATCCACTTAAATATTTAACTGTAGATGTGTTTCTTAATTACAAGCTTTTTCATTCTTCAAGAATAAAAAGTACAATACATGTAATTATGAAACTATTGAGTAAAATTATAGCTTAGCAATTTATAAAACTATGTAATATTGAATGACATTTATGTTTTCTGAGCATAAATTATTATTATTATTATTTTGTTGAGGCATCGTTATTTCACTACATTGTATATGATTTAGAGCTATAGGATCACATCCTTCACATGTTATGTTACCACACCATGCCCACAACAGGGAGGGATCACAATGAACTATGGTATAAGAATTTGAATGAGCAAAATATTTTAATCAGTAGAATGAAATTAAAAAGGGATATAGGCTTTATTTATTTCGAAGATTATATTTATTTATGCATACAAGAGCTGGGGTACAGGCCAGAGTCATGGTAGGTGAGAGGATTCTCCAGAGACAGAGTGGGAGACAGAACAGATGGATTGATTAAAATACACTGCTGAGGGGAACAGTGGGGGAGCAGGAGAGGTCTGTTGTACATGTGGGTCCCTTCCCTGGCTGGGGATCCAGCTCCCACTGCATTGGCTGCAGAAGCTCCACAGTGCAACACTCAACCTCTTGCATCACAAGAGAGGCCTGGTATAGATTTTAAATGAAATGTTGGACTAGATGGATTTAATGGAGATTGATAGCAATTTCTTTTCCCAAATAAATTAATATATTTTCTTCTCAAGTGCACTGAACTATTCTCAAGATTAGATCATATATTGGATTCAAAACATGTCTCAGTAAATATCTCAGAAAAAATGTGAAAATAGAAATTATACATGAGGCATTTTCACAGACCACAACAATAGAAAGTTAGAACTTAAGCACAAAAATTTTCCTGGAATAAGCCAACATATGTGTAGACACCCCCCCCCAAAAAAAGGAGGGGGCTTCTGAAAAACTGGGTCAATGAATAAATCAAAACATCTAGAGACTAATAAAAATGCAAAGTCAAGCTATCAGATCCTACAGGATTCACCAAAAGCAGTATTAGTTGGGCAGTTAGTAACAATCCAGGCCCAGTTAACAAAAGAAAAGGAAAAATATCAAATAAACAGTCTAACTCTGTACAATGTAAAGAAAAAGAGAGAAAAAAAAAAGAAAATCAAAAATGAAAGAGGCAAAATTACAATAGATACTGCAGAAATACATAAGCTCATTAGAACCCACTATGACTGTCACTGTGCAGACAAACTGCAGGACCTAGAGTAAATAGACACATTTTTACTTTCATGCAACATTCCAAGATTGAATCAGAACAAAATAGACTGCTCATACAGTCCAAACAAAGTACAGACATTGAAAGATCTCAAAGAGGATCAAATACCTTTCTACTCAAACACTTCAAAAAAAAAAAGAATTTAGAAAACTCCTGAAAATACATTTTCCTAATCTTAAAAGTAAACATTAACAGTACTAAAAGTAAAAATTAAAGACCAGGGCCAACCCTGCTGGCACAGTGGGTTAAGCAACGCACTGTGAAATAAACAGCAGCCACTGCAGCACAAGTTCGGAGTTCGATCCCTGCTGCTGCCCAGGGAGGGGACCCACATGGCATAGCAGATCTCTCCTGCCTCGCCTGCTGCTCCCCTCAGCAGTGTGTTTCTGTCAATCTGCCTGTTCTGCATCCTGCTCTGTCTGGTGGATTCTCTCACCACCCCCACACCTCTGACCGGTACCCCAGCTCTTGTATGCATAAATAAATAAACCTTTAAAAAAAAATAAAGACCAATATCCATGATACTTGATGAATATAAATGGAAAAATCCTAGCAAAATCCTAGCAAACCAAACACAACAGTAAAGAGAATCCTATATCATAATCAAGTAAACTTTATCCAAGGGAAGTGAGACTGGTTTAATATAAGCAAATTAATCATTGCCACTCACCTGATCTACAAAAAGGAAGATGAAAGTCACATGATCAATATCAATAGATGATGTAAATGCATTTAAAAGAATCAGCATCCATTTATGATAAAAGTACACAATAAAATGGAAATTATCTAAGCATTATAAAAGTCATATATGGCAGAGAATATATGGAAATACCACAGAGAATATCTGGTAAACTCTATGTATATTTTGTTTTACTTTAAGAGAGTAAATGATCAGGAAAAAAAGAATGATTCACTGTCAAACTACTGAGAACTTTAGCTTCAGTTTCCCCTAGATTGAAGCTTAACTTTTTTCAAAATTCATTGAAAGAAGCCACATAATAGAATTATGATATATATTTTATATCAACTATTTAAATAAAACATAGTCCATGATCATAAGAGCTCAATAATTGACATATTTTTGACTATTATTAAATATCTATCTTACTAAGTATTTAGGATGCATGCTAATTGGTTCACTGTAGTTAAAACAAATGTGGTGAAATTAAAACAAGAGTCATTTTCCTTCCTGTTACATGAAATATTGTGTTAGCAAAAGTCTAAGTTTTGGCAAAATTCCTTGGAAATAAATACAGAGAAAATACAGTAATTCTTCATCCTTGGTAGCAATTTTCATGAAATTTAGAACTCACAGAGGAGACATGTGTGACTGAATTGGTCATGGTGATATGCTGTCTGCATCAGTTGGGCTCTTGAAATATGGAGATATTCAATACTCTTCTTCCTCCATTTGATTAGCATAAGAAAATTCTGACATATTCACTAAGCAATGTGTGTATTATATAGATTAATTGCATACTTGTGTTACTAAATCCTTGATTATTTTCTTAAATGTGAATCTATAAATTTATTTCCAAAACTTAATTACATAACTGATTCTTACCCTACTTTCACATACTCTGCTGTACACATACTTTCTTTAAAAAAATGTGGCTTGTCAAAATGTAAATAGTAAATTGAAATTCATAAAAGGCTGATATTCATATCTCTCAAACATACTATGTTGAAATGTATTCTTTATTTTGATTATATTTGGAGTCGGGGTTTGCGGCAGTGATTGGATCATTAGCCTGGAGTTCTCCTGAATTGGATTAATGGACTTCTAAAAGAGATCCAGAGAATGTTCTCACTATTTCCAACATGGGAGGACACATAGATAACATGGGTATTTGAGTACCAGAAAGGGACTCACACCAGACACCAATCTGCCATAGCCTTGATCTTGGGACTTCCAAGCCTCCAGAACTATGATAAAGAAATATCTACTCTTAATATCCACCCCCCTGCCCGTCATAGCTCATTGGCTATAAATGACCAAAAATAGTATATCAGCATGTACAACATTTGCAATTACAAAATTTCAAATGTGGGATATTATACCTGTTTAAAAGTATAAGATGCTTGCAAATTCTTGCAAGGAAAAAAATAATATATCAAGCTAGGTTTTTTCTTTCTAGTTCAACAAAAAGATGAAAGAAGGCAAATAAGTTGGAAAGTATGAAGATGAGATTATTTATTTATTTATTTGTTTACTTATTTGATCCCACTGATTTAGACAGTTTTCCTGAAAATGCTAAATCCTTTTTGATATAGAGTAATAAGCTTTTAGATATGATCATGTCATTTCAAGATGCTACCAGAATAGCACTTGTCAGATTTCACTTCCAAAGTGATAATACTTTACTGAACAGTTGCAAAACGGTTTCTATGTGCTAATCTAACTATTTTGTAACACTGTTGTATTAAAATATTAGAAAATTTGAGGAAACAGAATAAATTGAATAAATTAACAATATATTAATACTGGGTTTTTTTTTCTGTTTTTGTCACTACAGTAACACTAGCATGAGACACAAAGGAATAGAAAAAATAAAAAAAAGAAGAAAAAAAGAGAAAGCTCAAGGAAATGGGCAATTACAACCAAAAACAAACAAACTCAACAAGATCAAAAGGTTAATGATAGACCAAAGGGAACATGGTGGGGGGTGGTGCGGAGGGAGGGGAGGGCACAGACAGGAGGAGGGCATAAAAAGCACAAGGATCTGAGGTGATGGTGCATGGGTGAAATAGTGGTAGGAACTCCCTGGGGACTACAAATGTTCTCAAATACAATTAAATAAATCTAATGAGAAAAAAAAAATAGATGAAATGACTTAGGTAGCATTGTCAGCGTCATAAGTCATTTCCCATAAAATGTAAGTAGAATGCAGATATAATAATACATATAAAATAAAAATAATACACATAACATAAAAATAAAGTCTTAGATTTAAATGTATTTTAAAACCATTCCGTAAATTTTATAATATGAAAAATCTATTGACATCAGAGACTAAGGCAATTGGTTAATCAATTTGCTCTAGTAATTCAAAATTGTTTAAGTATTCATAACTGGAGCATCCATAGTTTATGTTCTATGAGGATATCTGAGAATCTGGTAATTCTTACCTGGTAATAGCATTCAGACAGGAAAAGCTATACATAATACTATTCCAAATTAGAATCAAGATAAAAAAAGAAGCATTATATTTATAGCAGATGGTGAAAATTTATTTTTTTAAGCATTTCCTGTCTCAACTGAATGCAGGTACAATACCATACATAGTTGTGTTAGAATATTTTCCTTAATATGACTACAATGTGTATTGCTTTATAATAGGTGAGATGTATGATGGATTCTAATATATTCTATTTTAAACTGAACACACATATTTGTAATTTATTCTATATTTAAACAATGATGTAACTTGCTTTCAAAGTTAATTTATAAGTCATCACTCTAATAAAACATTAAGTTGATCAGTAGAATATTCTATTTTGACTCAATAAATTATCACAAAGTACATTATCTTGAATACAAAGAAATTTTAAAAATTAAGCATTTGATTTTTATCAGGCCTAGTATGTAATGTGACCTTGAGTTTTTTATGCTGTATTAATACATTGAGAATTATCCAATAAAATAAAAATAAATGGAAAACAAACAAAAAAATGGAAAACAAATAAAAAAAATGGAAAATAAAAATAAGTGGAAAACAAAATATAGACATTAAAAACATTTTAAGTTTAACATACAGTGAAGTAGTTCTAATCATAAAGAGATATGTGTGTATATATTGAAAAATTATGAAAGATTTTACTTCAAAATCTTTCCTCTCAGAAATATTATTTGCAGTGTTATTGTGAAATTATTATAGTATATAAGTTTTGGAGTTGGAATAATTTGTGTTTAATGCATTGCTTATAAACTCACTACTTAAATTATCCCTATTTATGAAAAAAATTTGAAACATAATATTTTTTACTATTAACAACTTCATGTAAGATGTTACTATCAACTCAGATCATTTATAAATTGTAATACCAATACTGAAAATCACTTCACAGTAGATAAACACTTTTACTAATTTTGAAAACAACAAACACCAGGTATTTCAGGATTATTTTGAATATATCTTTATATATTCCCTTGAGACACAAATTCATAATAAAATATTAATTTATTACAACAGAACAAAAGCACTTAAAGAAAATCAGCATGCTATTTAAATTCATTGAATAATTATATTTGATAAAATTAAGGAAATATAAAACTGTGTAATAGTTTCATTTTCATACCTAAATTTGGGTACTGAAAAGAAGATGGGAAAATTTATAAAAATTCCAACAGAGGATGGAACTGAGCAGGGAGATGAAGCTAGAAAGGAGACTGGAGAAGGAAGGAAACAGGATGGTGAGCAAGAAGGAGACTTGAAGGAGGCACAGGGAACAGAGAGACGTGACAAAATTGTGCTTGCTTCTTGGTACTGGACTGTTTGGAACAGATGTGGGTGAGAGACCCAAGGGGAGGTTAACAATGACTGCTTTTATCTTGATTTTGATTTTACTCTTTTCCTACCAGGCTTGTCTCTTTCTAACCTTTTTTAATGGGTCTCCACCAGAATGCTTTAGACTTGTGGCAGGATTTTGGACTTTCTTTTGGGCCAATCTTGGCTGGACTTTTACTCTTGAGGGAATGCGTAACTTCGGGTGCTTGATTTAATAACTATATTCTTTGTCTTTTCTGTATTGTTCACTAATTGTATTAAAGTTCCTTTCCATTATTTGTCTTACATGTTTTGTCTTCATGAGGAGGATGGCAGAACCTATTTAGAGCTGGCAGGTTTAGGGTTTCTGAGGTGCCCCTCTTCCTGCCCTGTAACACTACCATAAAAGTAAACATATCTTCATCAGAAAGCTCTTGACATAATTTAAGAGAGTAGGAAGGCAAATTAATTGTATTTGATAAGTGAACAGAATAGAAGTAGAGTTTCAGGTCCATGTGATAGCCAGAGACAACATTGTTTAGTCTCTCACTTCCAGTACATCAGCTATTCAATGTGTGTGATAATTGTCTGCAATATGCTAGACCTTTGATAAGATCTTGAATTTTAGAGAGAAAAATGAGACAAATCTCAGCCATTTTGAATATTGCTTTCAAATGGCTTTTAGTCAAAATAGCATCACTCTAGTTCATGTAGAGGACAGACTAAGGACAAGAGTAAGGCTGGGAGACCTATTAGGCAGATATTAGAGTGGTTTTGAGAGCATATGGTACTTAGCATAATTATGCAGGTATTGAATAGTTTTACAAAAGTCATAGAAATCAATTACATTGTGCACTCCATTTGAGAAGCTTCTAAAATAAGCAAGCTCATAAATATATAAGTATAGGGGTATAAACTGTAGATAATCTGGTTGTCAGAAAGATTTTCATTATTAGAAATTCTATGCAGTTATTTATTTGATTGTTTCTGAATTGTTGCATACATTATTATTTCAAATTTATTGACATTGTTTTCACTATCATTTTTTTAAAATCTTCATTGTAGATTTTTTCTAGCATTTGCATAATTTGGAGTCAATATTCTATGTAAAATGCCTAGAAATAATAGATAAGTATAACTTCCTCTATAATGTAAAATTTAATTTCTGTGAAATGAATGGCTTACTATAGGAATCAAAACAAAAGGCTTTCAAATTTAGATAATTTAGATAATGCTGAGTTGAAACAAACTCAGTTTAATAGCGAAATAAAGATTGTTCCTGGTATTATTTACCAAAAAAGAGCTTAAATTCTAAAGCCCATCTTGGGATGAAAGATTTCATAGTGGGACTGTTCTGGGTGAAAGTTAAAATTAGACATCTAGAGAGTCTATAAACTACAATGATCACATTCCTATGTATATAGGTATTTAAATAAAAGAAAAAGTTAAAAATAAAAACTAGAATGACAATGTCTCGTTAGAAAGGCTAGGTCTTCAAGATTTTTCAAAAAATGTTTGTATGTGTGTCTGCTTAAATGTAAATGATGATAAAATAAAATCTACTCTCAAACCTTTACTAAGAAATCAATCAAACTGAAATAATTTAATAACTAACAAAATAATTTTAAGAAAATGATACAAATTAGGGTCTTATTACAAACTTCAAAATGAAAATACTAAGTATAAATCTGATTGAAGTAACTGGCTCCTGATCTAGAAAGTTTTAGTATAAATTCTAGTTATTCCATGCATTACATTTTTGGTTAAAGTTTAATAAAATCATCTGTTTCTCACATGTAAAGTTAGTATTTGATGGAGTTCTTACCTCATAAGCATTTTAAAAAGTGTTAAAATGTAATATATAAGGTAAATGAAAGTATTATAATATTACTACTATTAGCACGTGAATAAGAGTCCAACCAGAAAGAGTAATCACACAATAACATAAACATGGAAAGTACAAGGCCTCCCTGATGGTGCAAGAGGTTAAGGCTCAGCACTATGAAGCATCATAGTCACTGCAGCACTAGTCCAATCCCCCACCAGTGAAATGACCCTTCTGGTGGTGCAGACCTTTCCTGTTTTGCGAGCTGCTCTCCTCAGCAGTGTACTTCAGTAAATCCACATATTCTACTCCCCACTCTGTCTCTGGTGAATCCTCTTACCACCCCCACACCTCTGGCCCTCACCCCAGCTCTTGTATGCATAAATAAATAAATCTTAAAAAAAGAAACATGGAAAGTATAAAGATAAATTGAATATAGTATCTAGGAGATCATAGTAGCAGAGGAATACTTCCAACATTTATGTAATGGAAGCATATACTGTGGGTATCTGACACCTGATTTCTTTCATTCAGCATGTTTTAGTGATTTGTTCTTAATTTTTCCAAAGTTCATTCATTTAATTACTGAATAGATTTCCAATACTTTGATATACCAAAATGTCACAATCTATTTACCCCTTCAGCTGTTGATAAACATTTGGATTCTGTAACCTTTGAATAAAGATTTTATGTATCATCATGTCAAAATTTTTGTGGACATGCTGCTAATTCCTGTGATCATATAGTCATATATAAGAATGGAACTGCTGGATAATATTGTAAGAAATTGTCAAACAGCCATAGTATTTACATTTTAATGGCCCTGACTGATAGGTGGGGACATTTTAAATAGAGACACTTAAAATATCTCTAACAAAAATTAAACTGTTTATAAAGACGTTGACAAGTAGACATGCAAAAGGGCAAGAGCAGATAAAAGCTGGCTGTGCTGGGGAGTTCCTTCCTAAATTAAAATTATCTGGTAGTCCTGCTAATAACCTTCTAAAAACTGTTATAAATACAAGCACTGAATTTGTGAAAACTTCAGATGCTTGTGGACTTCATGCCCGTGGTCCTGAAACCTTTTTTAAGTTTTGTTGAGAAATGCTTTGGATTCTAACTCTGAGAAGTGGCCACCCCTCCCTGTAGTAGCACCTCTGCTGGGAAATCCCTGGACCAGGTCCCATTCATTCTGCATGCCAGTCTGCTGAACTTTACCAAGATGTTTGCCACCCTTCTCTTTTTTCTTGCCAATTAAATTGCATGCTTATATACTTCTGTAATGTGGATTTCTGCCAAAAAAATTCATAGTGTGCATACATGCATTCTTAAATGAAACTGTGCTCTGTGAATTTGACCTTCTAAAGATCTCAAAACAGATAAAAAACAAAACATGTTTATGTCTTTCTATTGTTTTATAAACCCTGCAGCAAATTTCTTGTGTTATAGTTGCTCTGATCATCAATTGATATCACAGAAGTAGAATACAATGCTAGTTGCCAGGGGATAGAGGAAGGGGAAAATGGATGTGTCTTAGGTCAAAGGATATAAACTTGAAGTTAAGAGAATAATAAGTTCTGAGGATCTAGTATATATATAGTAGTATGACTATAGGTAACATAGTACTGTATACTAGAAAGTTGTGAAGAGTGTATATGAAACATTCTCAACATATAACACACATACACATTTGTATAAAATGACAGATGTGTTAATTATCTTGGTATTGGTATTTCATATAGACATGTGTATTAAATTACACACCTTATATATATGTGTGTGTTATCAATTATTTCTTTTTATATATTAGATTTATTTAATTATATTTTGTATCATTTGTAGTTTTCAATTATTAATGGGGTTGGAAATATTAACATATTGTATATTGAATATATATATTTAACTGTTATGACTCTTAGTCATATTTTACCTTATAAGTAGATGGAACTGTGGACAAAACTCCCAAATGTATTATGTTTCTTGTAATTATTCACTGCATTTCAAAGGATTTGATTTATGTATTTAATAATAGTATGCCTAGATCCTGAAATTTCATGATATATTCATAATGAATTGGATGTACCAATAAAAATATTTATGTCTTTAATTTTCTTTTATTTTAAAATGTCCTGGTATTAACAGATTTTTTCATATTGACTTTTTATTGAAAATTGCTTGATAACAATATGTTCAATTTTATTTTTCAATCCTTATTTTAAGAAATGTAAGATGATTTATAAATACCATTTGAAATATTCTTACATTTATTGGAGATAGTATTTATAATCATTGTACATGGGAGCCTCTCTAGTGGCACAAGGGGTTAAGCACCTCACAGTGAGGTATCAGTAGCCACTGCATCACATCCCCCACAGGGGAGGTGACTCACATGTCTTTCACATAGTACTGCAGACCTCTCCTGCCTTGTCTGCTGCTCCCTTCAGCAGTGTACTTTAGTCTATCTGCCTGTTCTGTTTCCCACTCTGTCTCTTGTGAATTCTCTCACTCCCCATACTTCTGGCCTGTACTCCAGGTCTTCTATGCATAAATAAATAAATCTTTAAAAAAAAATCATTGTGCATGTTTTACATGTTCCTTTATTCTGTGTTAGTACTTCAATACAAACTTCAATAACTGAATTAAAAATAGTGTTCCTTTTATTTTTTACTATTTAATTCTCCCACTGGAGAATTTATCCAAGTCTTCATCCAGATTACTAAAGCATTCATAGATATGTGTAAATAGATTCCATGATTTCAAATAAATTAAGTGGCATTAAGTATCAGTAAACTGTATTTTAACATCAGCTGTTGACCTAGTCAGAGACCACTAGAAAAGTCATGAATTGCATCATCAATTCAGACTACCAAAGAAATTTGCAGTGTATATAGAAGCTTTAGTGTGTAGGCAGCCTAAGTTAATCAAAGGACAGAAATGAATAGTCTTTCAGATGAAGAAAAGAGAGCATATATAGAAGAAGAAAAATCCTAAGTCCTATGAACTAATTCATTTTTCTAAATTTGTGGAAGAAATATGCATTCAAGTTGTAGTAACTTGAACTTTTTCAGAAAAAAGTTTGGAATGTGGTATTGGAAAATAAATTAGCAATAAGTTGAACTGTCATAGTGAGATAAAATAAATTAACAAAGCATAGAATCTCAAAATAAATAAATCAAAGTCAACATTCATGCTGAATAGTTGTACAATCAATATCAGGACTTAGTGTCTTGCAATATAACTATAACATATTAATCAGTAATATAAGTTATTCTTAATGGATAGTATCTTCTTTTCAGAATTTAAGATCTCTTTCATCAGAATATTGAGTGCAAAGAGACAAAAACAATAACAAAAAAGGGAAAGTGTTATATAAGATATATAAATAATAAGTAAGATAAGCAAGATCAGAACATATGTCATTTATATACATGTTTAAATTATAACCCTTAAAGTATGTGTACTTTCCTTTGATTAGAGATTATGCAAAATAAAATCCCTGCATGAATTTTAAAGCAGTAGTATAAAACAATTGCTGAGAATTGAAACAGTTGTAAAAGTAAAATGGTTTAAATATACAAGAAGACATATATTGTAAAATAAATGAGTTACAGTGATTAATGACAAGGTTTTGCGATCAAAATATATTTCAATCCAAATAATGCAAATAGCCCCTGCTACTGGTATTACCTTGGGCTAAGGTTTTAAGCCATTTTACCTCTGGTGTCCCAATTTGTAAGATGGGATAACATCTTTTGTTCCTCAGGTAATGGTAAAATTTAAATGACAGAGTATATGTGAATGCTTATCACAGTGTCTCTCACTAAGTAAGAGTGTTTAGGAAAAACAACTAGAAGAGATAAAAAGCAGAAATATCACTATGATAAAATTTTTGTAAATCTGTTTCTAAACAGATTTTTATGAATGTATTTGGCAAATGAATTCTGAATCATGAAAGTGAAGCTGTACCGAGTTTCACAAAAATTGCACACGTTCAGAAAGCACAGCAACTCCCCATATATGTCCTCTAAAAATCTCTTTATAAGAACTCAATCTCTTATGGAGTGTTAAAAAACTTGCCAGAAAAAAAAAAATACTAATTGATGTCCCTTCACTTTTTGGGGGGGCTTTTTTTTGTTTTTCATACTACAAGTATAAACATTCTATATGTATGCACAGATGTTATTTATCCCTTGACCTTTATTCCTGTTAAGAGAATGTTAGTAGATACAAATTTAAAGGTTTATATATTTAGACAATCTTCTTACTTAAAAATTCAAAATACCGGGCCTCCCTGGTGGCGCAGTGGGTTAAGCAGCACAGACTGCAGCACGAGTTCTATCCCTGCCGCCGGCCAGGGAGGGGACCCACATGGCACAGCAGACCTCCCCAGCCTGGTCCGCTGCTCCCCTCAACAGTGTGTTTCAGTCAGTCTGCTTGTTCTGTTCCCCGCTCTGACTCTGGTGAATCCTCTCACCTCCCTGGACTCTGGCCTGTACCCCAGCTCTTGTGTGCATAAATAAATCTTTAAAAAAAAATTCAAAATACCTAAGAATATCTAATCTCTAAAGTCATCTTGATTGGGAAAATTTAGGCATAATTTTGTCTATTCATATTTTCAAAGTATTTGGTAAAGTAGTCTTTGTCTAGTTGTATAGTAAATGGAGATGCAGCAATAAATTCTTTAATTCATGAGCAGACATCTGAGTGGTCTCAACAATCTACGTCCTACATAAATATCATGAGAAGGTGATCCATGGGTTTACCTCCTGCTTGACAAATGTGAAACTCATTAGCATCTGCCATTACAGACATTTAACCAACACCAGCTGGAATACAGATTGATCTGCAATGCCCATAATTTTACTTAGAATGTTGTCAGACTATACCAATGGCTTTGTACCACTGGTAGCTAAAACAATACTGTTATATGGCACAAAGGAAACATGGACACCAGGACTAACTAGAAGCGGGTTTAATGCACCAGTGCTGACTCAGGGGACTTGTATCCCAAAGCTTTGTAGGAAGTCAGGGACTTATATACACTTTCTACAAGGTTCCAGGTGGATTTACATTACCAGATATACATGGCCAGATATGAAGTGGCTACAGACAAAGATGTGAGTCATATTTTTGCATACCAAGGAGTGAGTAAAGGTTCAATAGTCATGGGACACCTCAGGTCCATTCTGCCGTAGATGGTCTAACATGATGCAAGATTCATATCAGGTACTAAGTTGAATACCAGGGACTGAGCAAAAGGTTGTTACTAAGGTCTCCAGGCTGCTTAACTCAGGTGACCATGCTTCAATACTTTTGGAAAACTCGTTAGCAACCCATTCAGGAAAATTCCACATTCAGAGTGCCTAAAACAAATTGCCCTGTAGTCTATCACAGTTAGACAATTATCGCAGAAAACACTTATTTTTGTATATATTCCTGACAAAGGTGGAGCTTTATTATAAGCTTGAATAAATCTATATTAATTTAGGAGTAGTTATCATCATTATACTTTCGAAACTTGAACATTAGACATCAGAATTTACTGAAAGCCTTTTAACTTCTTTTTTTTTTTAATTACTGAGGTAACATCAGTTTACATTTTTGATGGTATTTCAGAAGAATAGGATACTCCTTTCACGTTTAGTTACCATAGCACACCCACCACCATAGCATCCATAGGCCTCCACCATAGTTCATTATATTCTCTTCCCACTATGTTCACAGCTCCATCCAGGTTGACACAAATTGTGTGAGTTTACCTTTTTTGAACTCTGTGTAGTACTCTATCATCTTGATTGACTCCTCTATTTTAAGGCACTTGCATTGTTTCAACAGCTGGGAAATTGTAAATGGTGCTGCAATAAACATGCAAGTGTAAATTTCCTTTCAAATTAGTGTTTCTGTATTCTTCTAGTAGATATCTAGGAATGGAATTACTGGTCATATGACAGATAAATTTTTAATCTTTGAGGAAACTCTCTATGTATTCCATTATTTATTAGAGAAATTTTAAGTTCACATCAATATTGGTTAGAGTTTTGGAGATTTCCTATATATCCTCTATCCCACCCCCCAAAAACATGCACAACTTCCCTCTTTACCAATAACCTCCACCAAATTGATATATTTGTTATCATTGATGAATCCACAGTAATATATCCTAGTCACCCAAAGTCCATACTTTATCTCTGAGTTCATTCTTAGTGTTGTATATATTGTGGGTTTAGAAGAATTAATAATGATAGTCATCATTAATGTATCAGAAACTGTATTTTCAGTATCCTAAAAATTCTCTATATTCTTCCTATTCATATTCCCTGCCTTTCTGGTCCCTAAAAACTTTTTTTTTTAGTTTTTCCATAGTTTCATCTTTCCAAAATGAATTGTAGTTAGAATCATGTCATATATAGACTTTTCAGATTAGTTTCTTTCACTTAAAACATGCATTTAAGGTTTCACCTTGTCCTTTCTTGCCTTGATAGTTCATTTTTTTCTTATTGCTAAATAATAGTCCACTGTCTGAATGTATACATAAAATTTTAGGCTTAAAATTGTTTACATTTTTTCCTTATGTTTATTACTTTTTTAATGTCATTGTTTTAGATTATCATTGTCTAGGATTTTCTACACTGAAAATTACTCAATGACTAGCACTTCAAGATTTTGTCTACATGTGTATGTTTTTATTTTTTCTTCATTATGAAATAACTTTTCTGTGTGCATAATTCAGCATTGAAAATTACTGCTTCTCATTTATTTGCAGATAAGAATACATTGATTTGACTATATACCTATTAAGAATTCTATTGTCATTAAAATCTGTATCTTCCATTTCTGATATTATTACAGTCTCTAGTGTTTGATTGTTTTAGATTTGTTTTTGTATGCCTTTTCTTACCCTTTTCTTCCATCAATTCTTGAATATATATAGGTTGTATGTTTTCAAATATAATCTTTTCATAATCCTTTATCGAATCTTTGACAATACCAAGTTGATTTATGTCAATTTTTTCCTTCTTAATTTCTTCAGTTTTGCTCTTAATTTTTATTAATCTTAATTTCATATCTTCTTTTTATTTGTATATTTTTTGTTTCAAGATTTTCCAAACTTTGGTATTTCCACTGTGAGTCCCCTCTCTGTTGCACTGAATAACAATGCTGAGTATTTCAATCAGTTTTAAAATTCAACTTTCATATTTTACATTTGTTGGATTAAATTTATGTATTTGTTAAAACTTGATCAAATGATTATAACTAATTTCAATGTGAATAAAGAGGATATCTTGAATTACCAGATATTGAGTGTATCTAAGAATAATAATGTGGGAAACAGGAGTTGTAGCAAGTTATATGTAAATTCTTTGAGAATTTATAGAAGGTTGTTCACTTGAGGGCAAAGTGAACAAGGGAGGGCACAGTGGGGAGTAACTAAAGTCATTGATTTGAAGATGAGGAGATTTTGAGCTGATGCTCATTAATTAAGAAATAGCTTTCAGTTTTTGTTAATCAGGTATTTCAGGAAATCAATCATTCAGGCTTTAAGTTGTTTTCTTGTGAAGGTATAAAATATGGGACTCTGAATTTCATACCATCCTGTTCTTTTAGATTGACACAAATTATGTGTCCATATTACATTTCTTTATATATTTTCTGAGAGTAGTTTTCTTGTGATTCCAACCATTCTTGACTGTACATATATAATTTACTTTAATCTGCTGCCACACATCAAAATTAACTGAAATTGATATAATATTTACTCAAAATTTATTTTTAAAAGGAGGTTGGGATATCATTACATATTTAGTCAGTATTTGTATAAAGGTTCTTTTAAACAAGTTCAATAAATTTGATTATATGCCACTCAAAATATTTTTTAATCTGTATTTTATATTTATGACTAGCTTCCTAAATTTTAATCTGTAATGTAAGAATTTAGGAAGGATTTACAAAAGCAAATAAAGAAGAAATCTGAAGAAGTAAAGTAGAAAAAAGTGGTGAAAATTTCAGATTTTTTTTTAGTTTATTAAAATGTTACATATTTTTTAAAATTTATGCATGCAAGAGCTGGGGCATAGTCTAGAGGCATGGGGAGCCAAGTGAGAAGATTCACCAGAGACAGAGCAGGGAGCAGAAAAGGCAGATCCACTGAAAAATACCACTGTGGAGAGCAGCAGACAAGGCAAGAGAAGTCTGCTGCGCCATGTTAATCCCCTCACTGACCTGGGATCATCTCGTGCTGCAGTGGCTGCACAGTGCAGTTCTCCACACCTTGCACCACCAGGGAGGCCCCAAAAAAGTTATGATTTTAATGTTATACAAGAAAGATAATAACAGTACAAGAAAAATAATTAATATATATTAGAGACCCATAATTTATATTTTATGATAGAAGTGCTATGCATTTTAGATTTGTGATTTTTATATTTTATCCAGAATTTGCATGTAAAAAATAATCACTAAGAAAGCTAAGTGGTTTTAAAATTAAATAAATATTCAGAATTCCAAAGTTACATCTTCGAGCTCAGCCTAATTTTATATCCCTTTTCACAATTTTGCTTTCTTCTCTTGTAAAACTGATAGTAAAGCAGTATGGTACAGTAAAAAAAGAGCTCTAGAAACTGAGTTAAGTAGCCTAAGTGCTAATCTCAGCACTCCTAATGACTGCCAGAAGTTCTGAGAAAATTGTTTAAATATGTCTATTATCATTTTTCTCAATTCAATAGATACAGTACATGAACAGGATGTTGAGTAACCACATAAGGCACTGGAAGTGAAAGTGTATTTTGTAGAATGAAAATTGCAGTGTAACTCTATAACGTGGTAATGATGGTATGAAATATACAGCAATTAAACCAGGCACAACCTGGATTTCTCACAGCCACCCTTCTTCACACAACAAAAACCAGGCAATAAAGTATATCTCTTTCTATTGTTTTAAAGAGGAAAAATATGATAGTTTTTCTGTCCATGTTCATATTTATGATTTGAATAGCAGATATTAGAAAAATTGAAAAAATGAAAGTACAATATAAATTCATAATATTTAATTTAGATGGAAATCTAAGTTAAGTTATATTGTCATTAATAGTTCCCTTATCTTTTCTCTAACCCTGATTTTTCTCATATATAAAATGTGACCTATAATATTTTTCCATCACCTATAAAACTTTCATGAATTTTAAATACCATAAGATGTATAAGATTTAGTATATTATAAAATCTATGCATTCATACAGTATAAATTAGAATACATTTCTTACTCTATAATATGTTGACATTAATCTATTATTATAAACTTAATTGTAAAATACAATCTGGAAAATGTAGGAAGTATAGGGACGGAGGTAAATCAACATTGTTTAATTTTATACATAGACACACACTTGCATACGCCTTTATGGTTTAAGAAGATGAATGACAGAATGCAAAAATTGTCAGAAATATAGATAGATTTGAAATTTGAAAAAAAAAAAAAGATGAATGAGACATACTCTAGCTAAAGACAAAATATAGGGCATAGTAGCAGGAAAGGTAAGGTAGCAGTGTATTTTAATTATGTGACCCATTATGCTCTACTTGGAAAAACAAATGGGAAGCAGGCTCATAATTTCAAGGGGAACAGGGATGTCTCAAGTAACTTGTGTGTGTGTGTGTGTGTGTGTGTGTGAAAGACAGAGAGAGGGACTATGATACGGAAACAGAGGTTATTGAAAAGTAAATGGACAATAATCTAATCCAGACCAAGATTAGGTTTCTCAGGCAAGTATCTTCTAAACTGAGACTGACTTGAAGAATTAAATATTGTCAATCAAGTGAAGAAAGCTGAGGGGAAAACTTTAATCTCCAAAGATTGAACAACATATGTGAAGTCTAAGAGCAAATGAAACCATTAGATGCCAGAAAATTTAAAAGAAATTTAGTATGTTTGGAATTTGACTTTAAGGATAAAATGTTTATTTCTAAAACTAAAGACAATGAGAATAAAAGAAGATAAGCAGTGGCAAGTTATTACAGGGTCCTGATAACTTGTATGTGAGTATTTGGACTTTATCAAATGAAAAAGTTTAAGACTGAGTTTAAGTAGGTTAAAAAAAAAAAGCTAAGCCATTTTTGCTTATGCTGTATACATAAATAACTAGACAGAGACTAAGACTCCAGACTGAAAGATAAGGGAATTTTATGTAGTAATTCAGATGAGAAATTACAGTAGTTTGGAAATGGAAATAACATAATTATTTTAAAAATTAGTTACCATAGCAAATAGGCAAAATTTGCTTTTTAATTGAATGAGCTAATGAGGGATATAAAGAGTCCATCTTGTACAACACACAGAATCTGTAAAGATTACTATACCAGGGGCCTCCCTGGTGGCGCAGTGGGATAAGCAACCCGCAGCCACTGCAGCACAAGTTCGATCCCTGCTGCCGGCCAGGCTGGGGACCCACATGGTGTGGCAGACCTCTCCTGCTGTGCCTGCTGCTCCCCTCATCAGTGTACTTCTGTTGATCTGCCTGTTCTGCTCCCTGCTCTCTGTGGTGAATCCTCTCACCCCCCAACGCCTCTGGCCTGTACCCCAGTGCTTGTATGCCTAAATAAATAAATCTTAAAAAAAAAAAAAAAAGATTACTATACCAATACAAAATTTCCTTAGCATTTCCTAGTTTCTAGCTTTTAGTAAATTCCAAACTCAGAAGCAACATCTAATGAGATCACATCATAGTGCTTCTTCCATAGTGTTTTGATAATTTCCATTATGATTTACATAGCATAAGCTATAGTCACCTTAAGGAAAAGTAAATCATTCGATGAACTTCACCTATAGAGTAAGAAGAGGAAAAGAAATTCAATCTTTTTGCTCTGGTAAGAACAGAAATAGAAAGTATGAAAATAATAGAAGATAAAGGTAAAATACAAATACATTTGTATTTCATCCACCAGGAGAACCACAGCAGGAGAAGTTAGATGTCGATGCATAATGTTTTGCATTATCTCACTGCTAGGATGGTATATGAAGAAACTACTTTAGAAGGTTCCTTTATTTTAACATAGGTAAGTTGCTACTGATATAGAAAAGAAGTACCAGGATGCATTAGTGGAGAAAGTGACTGAATTTATACATTTGTGTATTTCTTGGCTACATTTGTAATCCTAATACATTGAAGATGCTGACCAAAACCTGGAGACACATGAGTGATAGCTGTTTAGAGACTGAGTGGATTTGTCAATGAATAGACATGAGAAACAAATGGATGCTATTACAAAGGTAACAGGAAGAAGAGAAAAGCAAGTGGATAGCTCAAAAACTTGGCATTCACTGTGCCAGGAAGACAGTTGAGGCAAAATCTGCAAGGTAATATCAATTCTAAGTTAACACAGTGCAAGACAACACAAATTCACTAACTGCACCTCAGCAGTCATAGGCAAATGAAATATTATAAGATAGCCATCCTTTAGAAAAGTCAAAGGATGGCCTGTATGGCAGTTGGATCATGCTCATGCAGCATTGAGCCTCTATGAATACTAGTTGAAATTAACCTCAACCATATAGAGGCATTTTGAACAAAGGTGGAAAGGGAATTATATATTTTTTAAATATTTATTTATTTATGCATACAAGAACTGGGGTACAGGCCGTAGTCATGGGAGGTGAGAGGATTCACCAGAGACAGAGTGGGGAGCAGAACAGGCAGAATGACCGAAACATACTGCCAAGGGCAGCAGCGGGCGAGGCAGGAGACTACTTCATGTGGGTCCCCTCCCTGGCCAGCAGCAGGGATGGAACTTGTGCCGCAATGGCTGCAGTTTGCTTCATAGTGTGTTGCTTAACCCACTGCAAGGCCCAGGGGAAGGGAATTATAAATTGAATATTTATACTGAGAAATTTGAGCTTTTCAAGCTCACCCTTGATATATAATGTTTAGTACACATGTCCACATACGCACACAAGCAAATTCATTATCAGCTGGTGCTGGGACCTTTAAGGTAAAAAAATAAGCTATGGAACATAAGGACATCAATAAACTACAACTAACTACAAGAACATAATCTAAAGCAAACCTAAGTGAATATTTTTGCTGTTCATTAAAGTAAGTCCTGTATGTATCTATGAAGAAACAAGATACATAAGTCTGAAGACTGAGTTCATCTAGCATTATCACTCATCAGTAACATTCAATAGTATAAGACTATGTAGAGAACAATATGGATTAGGAGAGAGACAGACATTAATAAAAGTTAAAACACATATAATTAAAAGGTAAAGCAACAAAATCCATAAAGTTGTCACCAAAGATATAAGTCAACACTGGGAGAAATTCTTCTCCTGGGAAGGTTGGTACATATATGATAATGGAGTTTATGAGTGAAATATTAAGTCAGCCACCAGAGTCCAGTGGTATAGCGAATTTCACAATCTGTCCATAAAATCACAGATCTGATTTGGTCTGGTTAAAAGGAATTAATGAAATTTTGTACCCTTACTTTAGAAGACAGAGTTAAAAATAAAAAAAAAAAAAATTCTACCAGGAAGTTGTTGGTTCCTGTGATAACAAAAACTATGCAGTTATTGAAAATAAAGCTTTCTCCTGGTGATTTTGTAATTTTAAAACAAACTTTAAAAACAATAAAATAATATTCCTTCAAAATAAAATACAAAAATATTAATTTTGACAAAAACCATAAAGCAAAATAGTGTGGGATTGTAAGACCCTAGTTTTTGTGATATGGATGAAAAGAGCTCTACTAATTATATTTGACAATGATAGAACTTGAGACTATAATAAGAATAAATAATTTAAGAACCATAAATAATGTAAAAACTATCTCATATTTTATTTTATACATAGTTTTAATATTGTAATTGAGTTAATACTGGTTTACATCATTGCACTGTAGATAGAAGTGTATATAACACTTTAGATAGAAGAAAATCAAGAACAGAATTGTAATTATTTAATATGACTAAATATTTTTTTCTCTCATAGTTCAAACAAGATAATGTCAAAGAAGATAAATTATATGTATACTATAACATATTAGAGGAACTTTAAGAAGATCTATAAATCAAAGTTTTAAATAAAGAAAGAAAACATTTGGATGAGTGGGTTAATGGTTGTTGTGAGATAGGACTTGATTTATAATTTCTTTTTGCATATTTGATTTTTAAACACACAACTACAAGAAGAAAATGAGTGTTTGATAAGATATAAATATATATTTCCTAAATATGAAAAAGAGGAAGTAATGTATATGATGTTGCAATAGAGAAAGATCCATGGAAAATGTGGTATTTCAACTGTATTTTAAGACACATTTTGAGGATTATTAAAGTCATCTACTAAGTAACAGAAGAGATGTGGGCATTCATATTTGTGAGATGATGAACATTGAAAAGTGAATTTAAATTGCACTGGGTTTTCATTGCTATGTGGCAAATTTGCCAGGGTTAACAACAACAACCAAAGAAGAACATATGTAATATAGAATTCATATGCAAATCAAGAAAGTATGTCTTTAATATGTATATATATAATAGGACACTATTGATAACAATGTTAAGTCATTTATGTGACCTATAAAAACATTTTTTTTCAGAAACTGAGCACACACATTTAGAACTGAATAAAAATTCTTCCATTTAAATATATGTGAAGTAGAAATTTATTCTTATATAGTGCTCATTGCTTACCAATTATGATTTTAATCATTTTAAAATGGGAAAGCAATAAAAAAGACTATTTAATATTCTTAATTTCTTCACACATTATTCTGTTTTCCTGATTAATGTAGTTCCTGTCCTTAAAAACTCTACAGTGCATCTGTATCGATAATTATATGCAAAGGAATTCTAATGTAATTAGTTTAATATAATTACCTGTGACTATATGTTCATAGTAAGTTTAGCAGAAATAATTAAATTCCATATACCACTGTGTTGTAGTCCCTTATATTAAATGTTAATGTAGAATTTAAGAAAAAATACTAAACTATATAGCCTATCAGTGTGTATATCTGTATATTCCAGTTACCTTACATGTAAAAATATGTAATATTAAAATTCATGATAAAAAGTGATTAAAGAAGAGTCCTCCCTGGTGGCACAAGGGGTTAAGGTGCTGCACTATGAAGCTATCTGCAGCCACACAGCACAAGTTCATTCTGGTCCAGGAAGGTGACCTAAATGGCACAGCATACCTCTCCCTTCTTGCTTGCTGCTCCCCTCACAGTGTACTTCAGTAGATCTGCCTGTTTTGTTCCCTACTCTGTCTCTGGTCGTTCCTCTCATCCCCCACACTTCTAGCCTTACCCCAGTTCTTGTATGCATAAATAAATAAATATTTTTTAAAAAATTATTAAAGAAAACACTGACTGACTCTAATTTTTTTGGAAAGTGAAAATTTATAGTTGCCCCAAAATGTTCATTTTTCTTTGTGGCAAATGTAATGAAAATGTGTAACAAGAAAATTCCATTACAGCTTACTACTTCATAATGAACTTTTTAAGGTTTAATTTCAGTAATAAATTGTGTCTGCTTCTATTAAAGATATGAAAACAATATAAAATAATACATTTATTTTAATGTGACACTATCTTATTTCTTCCTTTATAATGGAAAGAATATATCATGTTAAATAAATGTTTTTATTTTCCTATGGGAAATTACTGTGACAAATTTAATATTTGTGTAGAAAGATATTTCATTAGAAAACAATCAGACATACTGTATAATTAAATTTGGAATACAGAAATCAATACCTTATTGAAATTAACTTTTGAATTTGCAACAGCTAAGCTTATGAAAATGAAATAGTACTACTCAATAACTTGGCAAGCAGATGGATAAATAGCCTTTGGGCATGCATTAATTTAACTTTCAGATTTTATTTTATTATGGTCTGAATTTTTCTACATTTATTACAGAAATATTTCTGGCGTAACTATGAACTACTCATAAAACACATTTAAAATGTTTTGTAATTGAGTACAAATAAAATTTACATTTTATTGCATTAATAGATTAAATAGAATATGTTTCTAAAAATGGGGAGTGTAATTGTTATATAACAAGGCTATATGTAGATAAGCATAGAGATTTTTTTTGAATGACTGCTGGTTTGAATATCAATATATAAAAATTATATAAAATAATTTACATACTGTAAATTATTGAAAAATATGCAGACTATAAGCAGATGTTATCAACTGCTTTGGAAAGGAAGACTTTGAACACTTCCTTACTATATTAATGATGCTTATTATGTTAGTTGAAATATGTTTCCAATATAAATGTGTATCTGTTAAACCTTTAAGTATCTCCTAATACATTTATTTTTAATTTTAAATCAGTTTGTCTTTGAATTGTTCTGTAGCTGTTTCTGACTTAGAATCTTATATCAAAATGTAACTGATAATACTTGGCTTTAAGGCAAATATAGAGCTATTTGGTTTATTATTATTTATTTATATAAATCTAATCAAGTAGTCTAAGACTTGCTGGAGGTGAAATAATTGACTGGAAGTCTGTAAATTTTTATTTGAATCTACTAGCCAGTACTGGATATCAGGAAGCATTGGAAAGATTTACACTAAGATAATATTTTGATCATAGAGGAAAGCGAAGCGAGAAGAGTGTTGTCCTTGGTTTCTCTGATGTTGTTTCTAAGAATGTTACCTGATTTTCAAGTAATGTAGCCAGTCATCTATTTACTAAACACTCCTAATTTTCAATAACATTCACCTCCATGTTTATTATATTAAGAAAATTATATTTATTCTAACATAAAAAATGCAATATCTGTTTGTCTACTGTCTTTCAAGCATTTCACTAATTATCAAAAAGATATCTTGCTGAAGTTGGTGGAAATACAGTATACTATGTTAATATACAAAATTCAATTGTTTTCCCATTCTCTACAAATGAAGAACTATTGAAGCTAAAAATAAAATGCCATTGGCATATGTCTCCTCCAAAATGAAATATTTAAGCATAAATCTAACAAAATCTGTATCATTTCAAAATGAATAAATCAAAAAATCTGACAAATGAAATTATATATATAATTTTATCAGTTTCAATTTGTTCATCTTGATCTTATATATATTTATATCTAATTCCATTTATCAGAACTTTGATTCATTGATATTGAAAATATTGATATATATATTATATATATGTGGAGAGAATTTCATATTCATGAATTAGAGAATTCAAAATTGTTAGGCTATCAATTCTTTCCAACTTAATATTTGTACTCATTGCAATCCTGATAAATACCTCCATGAGTGTGTTTGCAGATATCAACAAACTATTTCTAGAGTTGAAGGAATCAGAATAGCCAACCCAATACTGAAGAAGGACAAAGTGGGAAAAATTACAACAACTTGTTAAGAATTACTAGAATGCTACAGTAATCAAGAATGTGTGTGGTGCAGCCAAAAGAACAAATAGATCAGTACAACTTCATTGATATAGCTAACTGATACTTGACAAAGGAGTAAATGCAATGCAATGGAATGAAGTAGTTTTTCAACAAATGTTGCTGGAACAATTGGGCATCCATGTGCCCAAAAATGTATCTTACACACTTTTCAAAATTTAACTTAAAATGTCATAGATTTAAATGTAAAATACAAAATTTTAAAACTAAGTCTTAAAAGATATAGGGAAAATATCACCAATGTTAAAGGAAAATAATGTATAAAGCACTATTAGCAATAATTACAAAAGCAAATAATGGAAAATTTTAAGTTAGAGATTCAAATACTCAGCAAGAAGTTACATTAGATAAATTGTAAAGACAATACAATTTATCTAATTTATATACATTCTGTATATAGATATGGCATTTAATATTTCTTATTTATAATGCATAGCCTAACTGCTGAATAATGATTATTTTGTGCATACATTTCCCACCTCCTTGAAAATATAAGCTCCATATTTCACATTTGACTCTCTACAAACTTGATAAATTTTACACAGGAAAACCCATGTAAACTTTAGCTATTATTTAAAACTTAAATGTTAAAAAATAGTCAGTGTCATTTTTCACTCACAATTTATTATTATGGATCCCATCCTTGCAGTAAATACTGTCACTTTTTCATTCACATTTTGAGGCAGACAACATTCAAGGCTCATTAGTCTTTGTGCCTCAAGGTAAAAAATAAATTTTTGTTAAATAAAGCAGACATTAAGTAGGTATCAAGTTGATATAATCATCTCTCCCATCTTCATGAATAAGTGATATATATTAGCCAAAGATAAATTTTAAACATTCAGACAACACATATTTCAAATTAATTAGAATCATATGAACATAACATGCACTAGAATAAAACAAATGATAAAATTTTCATGTTTATATATTTAGAATAAAGCATTAAGATAAAACTCATTTTTAAACATTTCTAAATACTCTAATGTCATATCAAAAGCTCTAAAATGCAGAAGTCAAAAATACTAATTAATAAATAAGCTTTATTGGAAATTAAATACCTAAGTTCTAACACAAATAATACTACTTCGGTTTGTTATATTTTAGGTAACTTGAATTCCCTAGGCAATTTTTAATAATTGCAGTCATTGATAGTTAATGTCATTATTCTGCTAAGCTGTAGAGCATCAGTCTTTTTTTTTTTTTTTCAAATATGAGTCTATGGAACAAACTTAGACATCTTATTAGCTGTCAAGTTTCATAGATCAAAGACAAAGATTCACAGCTCCTAACTAAAAGCAATTAAAGACATCTCAGAAAGATAATAGAACTGAAGAAAGAAAAATATGTGCTTTGCATTCACCTACACACTTATTGCTTAATTTGTATCTTCAGAAATAATTTTATGCTATTGTCTGTTTCTATTAAAAAGTCTACTAGATATCTGGTATAAAAAACTTTACTGCATTAGCAGTCTTAGTAACCATGGAAATGATATCACTTTACTTATAAGATTGTGTTGTGGAAATACAAAAGTGATTCAGACTTTAACGAGTATAGTTGAATTTTTTGATATCTAACTTTTTAGAGATAACCTCTAAAATACATTAATTATATATCCAACTTCCATTTTTCTCTTATAGAAGTAGACTGAATTTTTTGTCATTAGTACACTGATTTGCATTTTCTTGTGTATATAAGTGTTAAAGATTATGTAAAACATGCAAACAACAAAAACAAATGTTATACAACTGATAATAGTCCAATATTCTGCATACAATAAGGCTAAGGGCTTCTCATTATTATAAGCTTGAAATTTGTTACTTAGAGAAAAAGAGAGCTGTAAGAGTCTAAAAACCAAGCAGAGTATTTGACATTCTCAGAGGGTGCCTGGAGAGTCAAAATATTTCTTATATTTTCTTCTAGAAGCTTATTAAAACATAACAGTTCACATTCAATTGTACAGATTTAAATTCATACTTCTTTATTTCAAGTATTTTCGTTTTATTGGTTTTTGTCAATAATTCCCATTGTGAGGTTGAACTATCTTTCATTTTTCCATCACATTCATCTTATTTATTTCTTCTGTTAATAACAACAGCTAGAATACCTGTCTGTTCTCTTTTGATTCTGTCATTTAATCACATATCCTGTCTTGTCTGAAATTACTGTTGAACATTGGTCTCCATGTTTACAAAATGTTAGGACTTTGTATGTTGATGTCTTTATCTAATAACTCAGTATTCTTCTTACTAGTGGATGGATTGCAGTCATACAGCCTTAATATTTAAGGGTTAGTCCATTAAGACTATTTCTAGTTCACTCTAATCATAATGATAAGTCTTTCAGAGTACTGACTGAGTACCTATAATGCTTATCAAATTTTTCTCTTCTTTTACCCTGAATCCATGATTTTGCCTCTCCTCAGTATGCCATTATAAGGATGAAGCATTTAAGTTAAGTCCCACAGGTAAGAAACATCCACACATTCATTCATTGATTAGGAAGATTGTGATGAGAAGATGTCATATGTCCAAAAGTCTTCCCTTAATAAAATATAAAAGTCAAAAGATTTTTAAAAAGAAAAATATCCTCTGAGATTAAAAATGGCTTCTCGTTTCTCTCAAGAATACTGAAATTTGAAGACATCTTTGTATATATATTTTTAAAAGGTGGTTTTTACAACGATGTGTGTGTGTTTCAGTTTTTGTCAAGTTAAACATGTGACAGATGGTCATAACTCCAAACCCAGAGAGATGCACACAAGATAAATAAATTAAAATATAATTGTTAAAATTCAGAATTAGTAGTTAATAAAATACAGTGAGTTATAAAACTATTATTACAATTCCTAAGCTTTCTCTATATTAGTTTTATAGAACCTTTCTTTTTTAATGGTTCCAGAGAATAAAATGCACCTGATAGTGTTAAACAGACAAGAATGATTTTATTCAAGCTTATTGCAATAAGGAAGAGAATTGCAATAAGGAGAGATGAAATTTAACTCTGATGAAAAAAAAGTCCAGGGGACTTTTAAGTGTTGGAGTGAGTAAACAGAAAAATATTGTAAGATTTTAGAAGGGAGTCCGATAAATAGGGTTAGACCAACATTATTTTCTAAGTGAAATATTGTATTTTATACAATATTAGTACCAAAATATTTTTAACCAAGTAATATGGGCCACCATAAGTTTACACATAAAAGCGAACTGGAGAAAATTCAAAGTTGCCTTCTATTTCTTGACATCTTACTATGTAGAAGCTAGTTTAGAAGAAATATCTATCAGTCATGCCCAAAGTATCTGCTAGAATTTTCTGTATGAACTGCCAAATTATCTATAGTGAAACTAGGTAAAGAGAACTCATTGTTTCTGGATTGTTTAATGAACATGTACTTTGGAAGGAACTGTCATAAAAGAGGAAAGTTTATACCAGTTAGGTACTTATCAAAGAAAATTGTTTGAACAGGTAAGAATGAATACAAATTGCAAGCGGCGTACACGAGTCACTTAAGCACTTATTTTATTTAAAATGTCTAACTTACAAAGAGCCAAAGTAATCAGTTTTTCCCATCAGGGAGCTGCTAATGCAGTTATCATGTCTGCTCCCACGCACTTACTTCCTTGTAGTAACTCTTAAATTTCAAGTAGACACATATCTTTATATGGAACTGAACAGTTTGATGTGATTTTAGATATTATGCAAAATCACATAACAAAGATGTATTGATTGAGTCAGCTTCATGGCATCGTGTGAGGAAAAACTGGTATTTAACTGGACTTGAGCTAGTTGTCTAACTTTTTAGTGTATGCATCAGCTGTGTCTAATCCTTAACCCCTATTGATCTCACTATATATAAAGAGTGACAGTAATGTAAGAACACTCTACATCTAATTAAAGATGAGAGATGACCTTTTCATAATGATCATATACCTTTCTCTTTTGATTGTTATAGAGGGATATATGTTATACCTCTATATACAACATATATACAAATGGATGTATATATGTTGCCTTAAGGGTATAAAAATATACTTGTAAGAATACAGGCATTTGAAAGCTCTATGTTTAGCAAATTATCCACTCACTTAATAAATAATTATTGAGCACCAACTAACTAGACACTAAAGTCTGTGTTTCACACTTTATGTACCCTGGTGAGTAAGAAAAACATGTTCTTCAGCTCCATGCAACACAAAACACTAATGACACAAGTTACTGAAGAATTTGCAGCACAAATATGTTAAACTTATGATCAAGAAAATCCTTGATGATACAGGACTAAATATCAGACAGGGGTTTCCTTGCTTAAAAAGAACAAAAAATAAAACTTTTTTTTTCTGTTTTTAGATCTGAAGTCATAGGTAAGCAATAGTGATGAAAATATTAAAGTTGTTGAGGAAAGTCAGGCTGTTCTTGTCAAACATTAGAAGTCTGGAAACTCAGACTCTGAGGAAAGCTATAATGATACAAATTTTGTGCTCATTGGAAAAGAGAAAGGCTCAAGTTATACAAATTAAATAAAAAACTGGATCAAAAAGGATCTTACAGGGCTTACTGAAGAATTTGACCTTCGAGTCAATGGCTGTGGGACTTGATTAAAGGATTTACACTAGGTCCTGATATACTTACATTTGTATTTGAAGATCAGTATGTCAGTTGTGTAACATTTACTGAGAAAGCAAATATTGGTCAAGGAAGAAAAGGTTTAGGAAGATAAAGCTTGATAGGAAATGATTTCATATTAAAATTAAAGTTATTAACACTTGTTCTGAAATAATTATTTGGATATAATTCATAGAATTATTTCAGTCTTAATTCATAATTTGGTATGCAGATGGTTATCTATTATTTAACAAAATACATATGTATTTGTGACAGTTACAAGTTACATGTTTTCTCATATATCTAAGTTTTGATGCTGACTAAAGAGAGAGAAGGAGGGAGGGAAAGAGAAAGAAAAGGAATGATGATATGAGTCACATGTAACTTTCTGATTTAATTAGCCTTTTCAAATGAGTCTACCATTTTTCTAAAATATTACTACCATAGAAGGGACTTGTCTAATATGTTTTAATCTTTAGATTATAAAATGCATAAAATAAAATATAGAGTTCAAAGAGTATATTGTTAACAAGGAAAACACACATCATTCAAAACTCAAGTCTACATGTGACAATGGTGATACAAGTGAAACCAGGAATAATTTTTAGATCACTTTCTATATATCATAATTACACTAATGAAAAAGATGTCATGAACTGTGCTCGTTGATTATAATTTTGACTGTCATCTTTTGCCTCTACCCTTGGTAAATATATGGGAACACACACACACACACACACACACGCACACGTAGACCTTTTCATTGTCAGTGACCTAAAGTAATTATTACATTACTAACAAAATGTTGTAAATCATGAAATAATGAGTATCACAAGATTGAAAAATATCACACTTTTGAAATGTTTCAAAGCTTAGCACCTATTTTTTCCTATCTTTATAGAGTATCACTTTAATATATATGATACATGAAAGTAAATGAATTTATAATTCCCTTGAAAAAGCAAGTAATAATAGATACATATTTTTGGCATATAGAATAGATATTTATATGATACAAAATTAATCTATTTTAGAAAATTGTACCAAATGTGGTATTAGTTTTTATAGGTTGTTGTTCTTTAAAGCAATGTGATTTCAAACTCTGTTCAGGGATTACTTTCAGCAACTGTTTTAGCTGTGTTATCCTGATACGACTTCCAAGGAAATAGAAACTCTGTTTTCCTCCTGATTCCCCCATGGAGTCTATGGCACACAACATGAGCCCTATAATCTGCTATAAAGCAATATTGTATAAATGATGTTTACCTGCATACATTTTTTATGGCCATTTGGAGGCTTCAATTCTGCAGGGAACATATTTCCCTTTTACCCTGGGATCTTTTTTCATCACGATTAAACAAAGGCTCTCTCACTAGCACAGCTGAGATAAAAGGATTTGTTGGGCTTCTATCACATCAGGCAGGTGATGACAGATCCCCATCTATTTCAGGAACAAACTTCAAACTAGCCACAGGTGATTTCCTTTCCATGTTGAATGGCACAGCAGATATTATATTTCCCACAACAGCTATCTCCAGCTTATTATTTAGTTCCATGGCAGAAAAACAAGTAAAATCTCAAGATTTTAAAATATGAACAGATGCTTAAAAAGGGGGAAGTTTTGTAGTTCTTTTAATTCTTCAAAAGGTATTTCAACAAGCTCCCTAAAGTAGTCTTATTTTGTAGACATTTCAAAGACTTACTCATATATATGATAAAAAAAGAAAGTGATAACTAGTATAGGTAATTAGATAGACTGATGGATGAATGGGAGGTTAAATGTAAATAGATAGATAGATGATAGATTGATTGATCAATAGAAAATGAAAAGCAATTTGTCCCTAAAAGGGACAATATTAGAAAAATGAATTTCTATACTAATTAAAATATCAATCTACTTACTGTACACATTGTAAACACTGTTGCTGAAGAAATTTTGAGAAAAAAAATAATTACTTTTAAATGTGAGCTTATGTAAGGTTTAATAAGATCTATGCACATTCAAGTTTCCATGAGAACATAAAAGAAAATTTTAATGATGTTTTGGAATTCAAGCATCGTCATAATCAAAACTCTACTAGATCCACAATACACTAGCATGCTTCTGTGTTTTCTTGCTTACACTCTGGCATTTACTCTGCTTCACATCTCTTTGAGGTAGGAACAAACAGAGGGTAGACATATTAAATAACTGGCTAAAGGTCATAGAGCTGGAAATATGTGATTTATTATAAAACATCATTTTGTCTCCTTGGGAAATAGCATCACTTATGATTTGTATCTTGGCAGTTCCCTGACTAGGTTGTTTATCTCTTAAATTGGTTATCAAATTCTGGTATTGCTTTCAGCACTATGAAATTTTTGTTCTCAAATCCTGTCCATTAGTACTTTATCTCTGAGAGATAAGTAATAGGTGTTGCATTTGAGAAACATTCCATTAAAGATATTTAAGCATATTTCTTTGTTAAAGTAAATATCTAGGATGAGCAATTGTTAATGTCTCCAAACATTTACAGAGAATGACATGTCTCCAAACATATTTGACCCATAGTCATCTTTTTTTTTAGATGAATCATTATTTTCTTGATAAACCATGTTCATTAAATTTATAATTATATGATTTTTTAAAAATATTGGTAAAATGGCATAGAGCATGAATAAAAGGAAAACCCTTCTCTACGCTACTTAACTTCATCCAACATATGGCCACAGATATTACAGAAAGCAAAGTAAAGCACTCATGTGGTACATGTGTGTTATAGTGTCAGTCTCCCCAAAAGGATCAGCCAGACTTTTCTCAATATGCCCAAAGTAGAGTTCTTGTCATCTGATGGAAAATTGAAGGTCAGTTGAGGTTCTGTGAGAAAGTAATTTTAAGTTAAGAGCAGTGAAGCCCTAGAGGTTAAGAAGCTTTGTTCTGTTCTCAGTTGTTTACACTTTTCCTAACTAAAGAAGTAATCCCTGTTCCTCCATTTATGAAGGAGAATATGCAAACTGCATATCAAATGCAGTTTTGGATGGTTTATCAGTTTGTATGTGATTATTGAACTCTCTAGTTTAGAATCTTGTATTTTTTTATAAGATGAGGTCTCCCTTCCTTGTCTATCATGTAAAGTCTCTCCCTCTCTCCTTGAAGCCCCAGATACCTAAACATAGAATGAATATCTTTTGATCTGCTCCATTATTTTTTAGAATTTACAACTAAGTAGATTTTCCATTTAAATTTATTTCAAATGAAGTTTTAAATGTCAAATTGATTTTTTTTTTGTTTTTAACCTATCATATGCTCTTTGATACCTGTCCAGTTCATAATAGAAGCTAAATGATTATGGAATTTTTCCTTGCATTCCAACAATTCCACCATAAATATGACCAGTATAATAAACTAGTGGACAAAATCCATCACTATATGAGTTAAAATAAGTTTCATTTGTTTTCTCTAAAAGTATATTAATAGTTTGATAAGATTCAATCCTCACATATTATAAATTATTATTTTAAAACCTCACATATGTATAAATCATAGTGAAAAACATAGTTAAAATATAAGTCCAATACTCTGATAATAATGTCACAGAAAATAATTTATAATTCTGGAAACACATGTATCATAAGTTGTTTATTTACTTTATGTCCATACACCTTGTACATGACTAATCTCGTCTAATCTCAGAAAATAGGTAGGGTTAGGCCTGGCTAGTACTTTGATGCAAAAGGTTATTTATTTGTATATTTATCCACTTAATTATTTAGCTAATAAATATCTTTGTCATCTCTGTTATTTATAGGCTTTTGCAATGATACATAAAAGACATATAAAAGTAATCACAAACATATTAGTCTTTTAATGAATAGTGTTTAGTAACTTTGGTTCATACAATTGTTACTATTAGTAGTTACCTAAATAATAGCTACCACTTACTGAAATCTTATTATATTGAAGACTTAGGGAAGAAGTACATCAAAATGACCAAGAGTGTAGATTTAAGTCAAATATGTATATTAGAAGCAAAAACACATTTTTATTAGCTATACAGCCTTGGGCATTTTACTTTAATTCTTCACAGTCATATCATTATAATGATAGAATTTTTCTGAGAAAATATTTGTGATAAAACATTTACAATTTTAAAATTGATGTGTTAAATATAAGAAGTGTTTAATAAATATTAGGGACTATTGTTTACTCCAGCGATCTTCATGTTGTTTATTGATGTACCTGTGAAAAAATATTTCATACTTTCTCTTTTGCAATTTTTTGAATTGGCAAAAGTTTGGTTGTTTTTTATATGAGAGCAAATGTGATTATATGCAGATATAGAGAAAAAGTATCATTTCTAAAATACAAGAAATAGTAATGTTAGGATTATTTAATTCTGTTAATTACATAATTTTCCCCTAATGAGTTATTTGCTTTGTTATTGAAAATTTATGGTAATATCACACTTCTTTTAATAGTTAGAAATGGTTCTAAGAGCATAAAAAATGAATATGAGTAATCATGACATTTCATGACTCAAAGCCACATAAATGTGCTATAATTTTGCATGAATTTTGAACATAGAAATATAATATTGGGGGTAAAAATAACAACCTTTTCTGTTAATTTATATGGCCCTAGATAAATCATAATAAACACCAAAATAAAACAGGGTTCAGTGTCAATTCATTTCCTGAATTTCATTTTTAGGGTGAAAATACTAAGAAAACTATTAACTGAAATATTGGAGTGTCTTTGGCAGACAATTATTAAGAATGAGTATATAAAATCTGAAGTTCTAGAAATTTATAATTTTAGCACTTTCCATTGTCAAAAAAAAAAAAATTTACCCGGGGGGAAAAATGCTCATTTTGAAGAAAGCAGTTCTTTTTCATCCACAGAACAATCCTGTAAGCAAATTAAATGATATCACCTTAAATATAAATAAACATACAATGGTTAAGTAATCTGTCAAGGTAAGGTCATAAAACTAATGAATGGCTGAAATGGGATCACTGCCAGAAAAGTCCAATGTCAGACTTCTAATCACACCATCCATGTGCTGGAACAAAATGTGCTATCAAGGTTCATAGTGAGAAGTGCAATTTTAAGGAGAGATTGAATTTTTGTTACATCATTGGAGGAAACACATTTTGGAGTAGGATAATGGTATGTGTAAAAAATAACTGAAATATCTTATTTCATCAGTTATGAGATTTCATTTATTTTCCATGTTAACATTTCTAAAACCTGGATGTATACTGCAATTCATAGTATTACAAACTCTAACTTGCAAGGTTTTATGTTCTTAATAATACATATGGCATAAGTATTTTCAAGTGATGACATACAATCTAAAAGGCAATGAAAACAATAAGAAATAGCATTGTACAGCATATTAGTATATATGAAAGTAGTTTGCAAGAAATGATATTAATCAGATTAGAAATAAAAATATGAACAAAATAAAACTTTTTGGTTGCTGTGAATATGAATACACTTTCATCCAATATTTAAATGAAATATTATATCTGTACTTTTTGCCAACTAAGTGATACAGATAATGAAACACTTTAATATTTCTAAAAAAGTATGAGTTTCTGCTCAAGTTCACATAACTGAACACATTTATAAATTTTAGAAACATTAAAATTAAAAAGAAAAACTTAACAGTTTCAACAGTTGACATCTAGATTCTTGGATTTAAAAAATCTACAATACGTTAATAATCATTGAAAATTATATGTATTTAAGAGTTGATTTAATGCATACAATGTTAAGATGTTAAGATGCAACAGCTCTGTATCTTACTGCATAGTAGCATTCTGAGGAAGAGAATGTAGTTTTCATTTTAGTCAAAATAAAATGAAGATATTTCTGGTTTTAAATTTATGTGAAAGAATCACTTTATTTGCTTATCTATCAGAGATCACATTATTTTTGTCTTTGGTGGTAGCATCCAATTAAATATTTGCACACAGGTATTATTTGGGTAATTACATTTCCCAGGGTTGATATTCAATTTCTGTAAGACTATATTTGGAGTTTTATATATTTTTATTTTATGACACTTCACCTTTTTACCATAGTCAGTATAATGATGTTTTCTTTGATGACCTATTCCATTTTAAAATTATAGATGCATCCTATTATTAACAAATATATAGGGACATTAGATAAATTTTTAAAACTAGTAAATGCTACTTACCCACATTACTTGAAAATAATATCTGCTGAAATTTCCAGATTCCTTTTTTACTGTAGATTGGTGGTAATATATTCCTGAACATGGGGGAAATAGTCTTTAGAAAGCATTTTCATATCCTATGAAATAGAGCAAAAATACAAAATTTAATAAAATAGTTTACAGGTTTAGATTTCCTATTCCTATTCATATTTCAAGTTATGTCTTCCTACACTTTTTTATGTATCTGCTGTTCTGATCATGGTAAATATGGTCAAACTTTGTGAAAAACAGAGTCAAATAAGACTAACCAATGCATGCCTATGTGAACTTAAAAAGTAAATTCTCAGAATAGTTCCAGTTCCAGTTTTATCACTTTTTATTTTCAAAATATTCTGCTTCTGGTTCATATATTCTTATCTTCCTTTATGACACTCAATTATATTTTCAGTTATCTTCTCTAATCATGTATCAATAGTATTTATTTTGATTGATGTTTTGATATTGTCTGAAATACTGATTTACCTTGAAATTTATTTAAAGTTTATGAATATTACACTGTCAGAAAGAACTTGGTTTTACTTTGGAATTTTTTAAGTGATATCAACTTTTGCAGCTCTTTTTTTTCCTCACAATTACAATCAAATCAATGGTTCAGATAACATACTTCCTAAGTGTAAGTATGTGCTTAAATATGATTAATTTGTAAAAAATAATCACTAGAATAGAATTGTTGCTACCCATATTTGATGAACATTACAAAATAAGAGACAAAGTTTTCTTAAAATAAAATCTGGGCCTTTTATTATTTTAAAATTGTAAACTCACTTTAGTTTTAGTTTTTTTCTTATTTTTATCAATTAGATCAATTTTTATCAATATTATCTAGAAATCTAGTCTGTTAACTTCCCCAAAGTAGGAAGATTTTGCATATTACTAAACCAATTATATATAACCACAACATGAACTTATTAAGAGTAACTTGCATTACATTAATATAAACTTACAACAAAAGCCTGGAAAGAGAAGGAACTTCAACCCCTGGCATGTTTCAAGAGACTGGGGTTACAGAGCTCCAGGCATCATCCATATGCGAGGATGAAGTAGTGTCCCTTTTCAGAGAAGGGGTCCCAGTGACACTCTCTAAATTCTGGAAAAGGCTTCAAGGCTACTGCTCTATAGTTTTTAAATTGCCTTAACTTTTGCACCAAAATTTATATCATCTTTCAGAGGCATCTTATTAGGATGTCTTAATTTTAATTTAAATGGGATCTCTCCAAATGGCCAGAACTTTATCTGCCCTAACCATTCACAGATGTATCAGTATCTTCATAAATATGTAACTGATAACATAAATTGCTCTATCACAATTGTCCCTATCTTCCCATAAGTGGTTATAAAGAAGAATTAAAATTTAAAATAACGTAGGGAAAATTTTTATATGGAGACTACAGAACCACCTTTAGTATTTATTTCAAAATGACATGTGTTCTAAAAATAAACCCTAGGATTTTTTTTTTTGATTATTTAATAAGCTATTGTTTGGGTTAATATCCATCACATGACCCCTAAAAGCAGTTCAAACTGTTAATGAAAAATAACAATTCATATTCACTTTCAAATGACAAAATATAGCAATCTGTCTAAATTACCCATGTAAGAATCTGGTTTTAATTTTATATAAATATTCTGACTGCAATACTTTAGAACCTTTAAAGAGATTCAATATATTTTAAAAAAAATGAATTGTACATGAAATTGGAAGTCCTATGTTTAATCCATAACATTATTACTTATAAATTGGTGCTTGGCATCATTTAATCAGAATCCTTCACTTTTAAGACTTATGGAATGATAATGAGTTGCTATCTGTATTGTTCTTAGTGAAAACCAAATGAGATCATGTGTATATTGGTAATTAATAATCCACTTTAACTACATTAAAAGTACTAACCTGATATGGTGTTTTAATAACCATATTGCAGAGCGGTCATCTCACCCAAAACAAAAACTTAACAAAATTATAGCATATTTTATATATACCCTGGAAAATTAAATCAGGCATCAATAAAAACATGTTAATATGTGTGTATGTATGCATTTTTGAGAATTTTTACAAATAAGAATTTTTTTTCTTTTAGGTCATTTGACTAATAATAAATTCATAACAAGTTCTACTTAATTTATGTAACTTTCTTTCAAATTTTTAGCATTACTTTTCCATACTGCTACACTAGCTCTTAATTTTTTAAACAATTGTCTTTAATGCTAGTCTGATGTTTACAAATGTAGTTTTAGTTCAAAGTCTTAGAAAACTATGATTTTGTGTCTAATTTTAAGTTGAGAGGTAGATATGAAACGTCTTGTTAAATTTTAGTATGTTTGTTCTGAAGTTATCCTTTACCTAATTCATGAGATTTAGTGTCATCTATATTAGCTTATTAATAAATAATACAAATAAAGTATTATTAAGTCATTAATGTCAATCTCTTGCACTGTCACCATTCACACTGGAAGGGTATGTACAGTAAATTAATTGCATTGCTGCTACACTGACTACCATTATTTTTTTTCCCTCTTAAATCAGTATTTTATTTTTCCCTTTAATTTATATATATTTGACATCAATTATAATCCCCATGTATTCCCCATCACCATATTACCAGTGCACCATCACCTCAGTCCTCCGTGCTCCCATCTGCCCTCAACCCTCCCCCTACCCCCTGCCCACTAAGTGTCCCCAATTTGTCCTTGTCTTTTCATTTTTGGTTTTTGTGTCTTTATTGTTATTATTATTGTTATTGTTGATCTTATTCCTTTCCTTGAACCTTATTTGGTTCCCTTATTCTTCCTAGGGAAGGAATCATCTGGTATTTTTCTTTTGCCTTTTGACATACTTCACTGAGCATAATCCCTTCCAGTTCCATCCATGTTCCTGTGAATGCATCTAGTTTTTCCTTTTTGATTACTGAACAGTATTCCATCGTGTATATACGATGACTACCATTATTCATAAGTTATTTTGTCAGGAACTGTTCATTCTCACATTTAATATTCACATAAAACTAATAATAGAATTTTTTTCAAGGTTGAATATTGTATGTATTCTGTTTAAATGCCATTGTTCTGTGAATTAGATTAGTTATTGCCTTCAGTAGTTTAATATCAAGTGAAGTAAAAATAAATGCAATGGGAAGGTACAACCATGTCATGAGAATATTATTTTTCTCTTTGAAGGTATGTATGAGATGTGGGAATCTGTCTTAAAAAGTATAATAAAAAGGAAGCCCAATGTACATTTGTTTCCAATTATCAAACTTTGTTTAGTTATTAAAATATACACCTCTTCTATCAAAATAAAGGTATTTTGATAATTTTGAAAAAATATAGAATCCGTAAGATGACAAAATTTTAGTAACTTACATGAAAAGTACTTATGAACTAACTTGTAAAAATGAAATACAACACATACAATTATATCATTATTGACTTATTGGAAATAATTACAAAGTAAAATATTTATCAGATAAGATTTTCTATTTAATTATGTCCCAGACAAAGTCAATCCAATTCTTTAAAATCCATTTTATTCATTAGAAATAATATATAGTATAACTTTTGGGGTTGTGTAAATAAAAAATAAAATCTCAAAAATATTAGACAAATACTTATGGAATAATCAAAGGGATGATTTGAAATGGGAGCAGCCCAAATAAATCTTACTGATGAATAAGAACAAATCTAGTTTATAGAGCCAGAAACAGTGAATCATCAGCATAAAGTGGGTAACTTATGATTATAAGAGGGGTTTCTGGCTCTATTTTGTCCTGATTCCAAGATATCTTATACAAGAGGAGTTCAGTGCTGACTCCAATCTTCTCTGCTTCAAAGAGATGTGCTCAGATAACCAATAATATACTTTTAATATAGTTTTTGGAAGAATTCCCCAGATTCTTCTTAACATTGAATTTGCAGATATGAGCTATCCCTCTACAGTCAAAGCTCACACTACCATGTGCTCAGAAAAATTTAGAAGTCAAGCTGGGGAAGGCCTGGACTTGAAAAGGGATGAAAAAGACCTCAAAAAACACCTTCAAAAATACAGCTAGAGAATGTTGAAGATACCGAGACAGTATCATGGGACTGAATTTTGGGGATTTTTAATGAGAAAGATAAAAACTAATGGTTGTAATTTCCAAATATACACTATTTAAGAACCTCAAAGGAACCAGAGAGAAGGTAAAAGAATTACGGGCCATACTTTGTATAGTCAAAATATCTCAATTTCTGTAAAGAATTTGCTATATGATAGAGATGATCATGTTCAAATGGATGTTTAATGGATGACTAGAAGATACAACAGAGGTTATGTTTTTCTAGAAAATCTAGGGAATATGCAATTCATTAATAATTTAAAAAACTAAAAAGAGCACTAATATCTTTAAAAAGGGTATTGAGACTGCTTTTCTATATGGTAAATCTTGATGACAGAGACAATTAATAGAATGTGAATTTTTGCTAGCTATTAGATGGCTAGTCCACAAAAGACTAAGAGATTTTCCTTATACTTTTATGGACTAGAGATTCCAAGTAGGGGGAAATAAAAAAGCGATGCTAGAAGGAACATTACAATATGTATATATAAAAAAAGATAGCTCCAACCTGCCAATACATTATAACTACACATATAACTGAAAAACAGAATGTTGGTATCAAAAAAGACTGATTGTTGAACATTAGCCATGTGTTTGTTAACCCAATCATATGTGAACTAGTAAATTTTAGAAATGTAGCATTTAAATTTAGCATAAGTCTGTTTTGTAACTTTAAGTACTATCATGATTCTAAATACATTTTCTCACAATTTATATGCAATTATTAAATTATTTACATTAGATTATGTTGACAGTTGATACATTTCAAAATCATTAAAAAACTATATATACACTGATTTAATTATTAATTTTACATGTTTTCACATTTCAGTCTGTAATCTGTTTTAAATGTATTTTTTTGGGCAAGATACATCTTAATAAAGAAAATATTCACATTTTAAGGCATTTTGTAAATAACTTGATTTCATTCTAATCATTTTAGCATTATTACTTTAAGAGGACATCTTTCATATCATGAAGTTGTAAACCTTGTAATTACTATTTAAAAAACAAGACATTATATTAACTAAGGATATCAATAAAAATAGGAATACAAATTTTCATCCAATAATTTTAAACTTTTTTGGGTTATAGTTAACATTCTAAAGCAAAATCACTACTCAATCATTATAACCGTTATGAGAAAAATGCCTTTAATCACACAAATTTCTCAGCACAATTAGTATAAATAACAATAATTAGATAGTTATAATCATGAAATTTTCTTCCCAATTTGTCTTATTTATATAACAAGCTTGGGGAAAAAATAAACATATGCTATGCTCTTATAAACAAAGGAATTCTGGAGGTAATTGCTCTTTAGGAAGAAACACAAACACTCACTAGTTTTAAGTGCTGTGTATAAAATCCAGGTATAATTATAAAGTTAACAAAATAAAATGATGGAAAACATAATATTGACTAAATCATGGCTAAAATTACTAAAAATAAAATAGTATATAAAATTAAAATAATACATTAAATATCAACATAATATAGACATTTTTCATAAGCTTAATCATAATTAAAATAAATATCTTATGACTTCAGAAAGTACAAAATTATATCTAGTAAGTATTTAATTCTCTACATTTAAAAATAGTGTATGTACTTTTTAAAGACTGCTTCATCTACAAAAATTAAAATCATGAGCAGACTAGTGAAGTACAGGAAGACTTGAAATGTTATTTTTATATTAAATTGCAAATCTTTATAGTAGTATTGATATGGAGATTGGTGCAGTCAAACATAGGTCTTTCAAGTTTGATAAGAATGCGGTTATTCAAAACAATATAATTCTCAATCGCATATAGAACTGAATCAAAAACCATAAGGGTATAATAAATTTAAAACTCAATGTAGAATAAGAGCTTTATTTTATCTTAAACATTATTACCACTTTGTTTGGGTAAGAAAAAGAAGAGAAAATATTGGCAGGGTTTTGAGAAATTAAAACTCCTGCACACTTTCGGTAGGGAAACACAATAGCACAACCATTTTGGATGGCACTATAGAAATTACTGAAAAAACTGTAAATAGAACTATTATCTGATCTCAATTCCATTTCTGGGTATTTGTCCATAACATTTGATATAAGTATCCCACAGCAATACTAACATATTATGATTATCACAGCACTATTCACATTAACCATTTGAGGAAGTAAGGAAAATGTATCCTATAAATGGAATGGAATACAACTCATCTTTTAAAAAAAGGACATCCTGAAAGATGGAACAGCATACACGGACATTGAAAGCATTAGGCTAAGTTTAATAAGTCAATCACAGATATTAATATATTCTATAATCCCACTTATACTTGGTATCAATATAGTCAATTTGTTAATTCAAAGAGTGGGTTGGTGTTTACAAGGAGCAGGGGGAAGAGGGATATGGGATATCAGGAGTTACCAATCAATAGACAGAAGTTTCAATTAAACAAGATGAATAAATTCTAAAGAACTTGTGTACAACTGTACACTTATAGTAAAAAATAAGTATGGCATGGTTTAAAAAGATGTTAAGAGAATAGATGTCATGTTCTGCATTCATACCAGTATAAAATAAAATTTAAAATGAAAAAAATGCTGCAATATGAAAAGGGATAATGCATTATTACCAAGTGGTTTTATCTTGGAAATGAAAGATTTTTATTTTTTAACATTTAGTCAGTGTGGACTTGTGAGTCCAGTCATGATTGAGTATTAATATCTGGCATTACTTGGTAACAGTTAAGAAACTGGAGTTATACAGGCACTAACAGTTTTTCAGATATTGAGCAATAGATAATATAGGATTATGATCCCTATTAGAAAGTAAATAAAAGAGTTGTGTCCAACAGTGTCCTTATTTTCTGTTTGTTTGTTTTTTAACACCTGTGTACAGTTTTTTTTTTTTTAAGATTTATTTATTTATGCATACAAGCACTGGGGCACAGACCAGAGGTGTGTGGGGGGGGGGAGGGGCGAGAGGATTCACCACAGAGAGCAGGGAGCAGAACAGGCAGATAACAGAAGTACACTGCTGAGGGGAGCAGCGGGCACAGCAGGAGAGGTCTGCCGCACCATGTGGGTCCCCCTCCCTGGCCGGCAGCAGGGATCGAACTTATGCTGCAAGTGGCTGCGGTTTGCTTCATAGTGCGTTGCTTAACCCACTGCGCCACCAGAGGAGGCCCTGTGTACAGTTTTTAAATAAAATCCTGAGAGAAGAAATTTAGGAAGCAATTGTGCCTCAATCACTGTGGGGAGAGAGAAATATATATAATTTATTGAGCAGAGTGCTCAAGAGAAGATACCATGCAGGGAGTTTTAAAATTTTGTATGAATCCTTGTCAGTTTGGCCTAATATCAATCTGCACACATCATGTTAAATTCCATAAAGTCAATCAGATAAATACTGCAAGAAATATATATAGTCTAGTGTGTTTTACTCTGAACAATTACCAAAGGTCAAACAGAGCATATAAGGGTATAAAAAAAAAAACACTCAAATAAAAAGAAGATTCTAAAATGGCCATGATGGGGCCTCCCTGGTGGCGCAGTGGGTTAAGCAATGCACTATGAAGCAAACCTCAGCCACTGCAGCATGAGTTCGATCCCTGCTGCAGGTCAGGGAGGGGCCCCACGTGGCTTGGCAGACCTCTCCTGCTGTGCCTGCTTCTCCTCTCAGCAGTGTACTTCTGTTGATCTGCCTGTTCTGCTCTCCGCTCTCTGTGGTGAATCTTCTCAGCATCCCCCACACCTCTGGCTTGTACCCCAGTGCTTGTATGCAAAATAAATAAATCTTTAAAAAAATAAAATAAAATGGTCATGATAAAATAGTGAAGTTAAGCAATACCTTAAATTCAAACCTAACAAAGACATTTTAAAACATCTCAAAAGGATCTAACTAATCAGCAATTAATTATCTAAACAAGTTCTAAAATGTTTTAAAGGATCACAATAAAATCCAATGTTCAAAAATACATTCATAATATCTTTCTTTTAATTATAAATTATTTATGCACAATTGGAGTTTATCTGAGAAAGTTTAAGATAGCTTAACTTTTTAAATTTGTCTATATAATTTTCTATATCAACAGATTTAAAAATGTGCACATTTGTTTAAACTATTAAATATACAAAGTATTTGGCAATATTTATCAATCATAAAAAATAAAAATGTGTTGTATATTAAACATAAAAAGAAAATGTTACAATCAGACAAACAGTCTATCAAAAACTTACAAAAACCATTGTACTTGATTGTGAATGACTGATTCAATAAATATAAATAAAACATTGAAAGAGATTTAAATTTGTCTTTATTTATAACTGACATAGTGTTAAATATCTTTATATAAAAAAGGATGATTAATATACAAAATAAGGTTAATAAGTCATGAAAAGTAGTCCAATTAAAGGAGAAGAGACAAGTAAAGGAAATAAGGAAAAGGGCTAATAAAGTTAGGCAGGATATAAAAGAAACTGCAAAGGAAAGAAATATTGAATATATTTCAAACATGTGAAATAATGGAGAAATTCCTGGCAATCTTAATCAAGATAAAACAGTAATTTGTCTGTAAAAACGTATTTATTTTTACATGGAAATTAGGATGTGATTATAGAACCATTAGAGGACAAGATTATAGCACCATTCCCAAAACCAAAAGCTTACATCTTTGTCCAACACAGTGAATAAAGGGCAGTTAATTCTAAATTCCTTCTTTTAGGGTTTTGTTCTAAAAACTGTCCACTGGGATTGTTCCCTGTTAAATAAAGTGCATTTCCACCCATTCATATTTCATTGACTCTAACCCAGCTCCATGCCAAAGAGATCCAGGCACAGAAGACAACGCTCATCATGTTACAGTTTTAATCTCCTGAGGGGGCAATTGTTCAAAACTAGGTGTAACAACGGACAAGGGTCTGGTCACAAAGATGTACAAAGAACTCATAAGACTCAAGAAAAAAAAAAGTAAGAAACCCAATCAAAAAATGCAGAAGAACTTAAAAGACACTTCTCAAAAGAGGACATACATATGGCAAACAGGCACATGAGAAAATGCTCAGCATCCCTCATAATTAAGGAAATGCAAATTAAGACCTCAATGAGGTATCACCTTACACCAGTAAGAATGGATCACATCAAAACAACAACAACAAATGCTGACAAGGTTATGGAGAAAAAGGAACCCTTGTATACTGCTGGTGGGAATGCAAGCTAATCCAACCATTATGGAAGGCTTCCATTATAGAGGTTCCTCAGTTTACTGGAAATGGAACTACCATATGATCCGGCAATCCCACTCCCAGGAATCTACCCAAAGAACACAAACACACCGATCCAAAAGAGCACATGTACTCCTATGTTTATTGCAGCACTATTTGTAATTGGTAAGACCTGGAAACAACCCAAAAGCCCAAAAGTAGAGGACTGGATCAAGAAGATGCAGTACATTTACACAATGGAATATTATTCAGCAATCAAAAATGACAAACTAGGGCCATTTATAGAAACAAGGATGGAGCTAGAAGGAATTATACTCAGTAAAACAAGTCAGAAGGCAAAAGAAATATATCGAATGGCTTCACTATTAGGAGGAATATGAAAGAGCAACAAATACAACAACACCAACAAAAAGAATAAGCTCAAGGAAATGGGAAATTATAACCAAAAGCAAACAAAAAACTCAACAAGACCAAAAATCAAAGATAAACCAAAGGGACCATGGTGGGGGAGGGAAAGAAGGGGAGAGCAAAGACGGAGATGAGGGCAGAAAGAGCACAAGGGACTGAGGTGTTGGTGCATGGTTGGAATGGTGGTGAGTACTCATTGGGGAATACAAATACTGTCACATATAATTAAATAATAAAAAAAAAACTAGGTGTAAAGTTAATCAGTATGTTTAGTATAGAATATACTAAAGAAATACTATACTTAAGATGTATGGGCTTGAATTTCCTTGCTTTTTTTGCTTTCAGCTTGTACCCAGGGTCTCAGCTCAGGCAGGTGTAAGTGAAACTTTCATTAACTTTTTTCTGTGTTCCTGCTTTTGAGTCTTAATCTGAGTTCTTAAAAGCACAGACGAGGAATCATACCTAAGACGCCCTGTTTGCTCTTTGAACTACGGGGGAATGGAAGCAGAAATGATTGAATGAGTTTATAAAAGCAATCTTACTGGTTAGTGAGGTAATGGCTTGAAAGCATCGTAGACAGTGGTTCTAAAGTGTTCATATGACCTAAAAAGCAATCCAATGATTAACACCACTTTCTTCATATAAACTGACTCTAATCTTAGAAAAAAATGGAATATTAAGAATTGATCATATATATTTCTTGGCATTGTTTATTTTTATTGTAATATCATACTCATGCATGAACATCTGAAAACTATATTAGTGTGTTTTATGAAAAATTATTATTTATTAATTACTTATTATTACTTGTCTATAACATAAGCATATTTATTTTCATTTCAGGGATCATATTTTATTGTTTTTAATTTAGTGATTGATAGGTATAATATTTAATGAATATCATGTTCTCAAAAAAGAATTTGGCTTGTTGTGAAAATGTAACTCTGATAATTTATAATATTAAAAGAAAGGATACTTTATAAATATAAACAACTTTTGGACCAGAAAAAATTTAATTTAATCTAGTCTACTTTTCTTTATAAATTATAAATTGAAATTCAAAAACAATAGCTACATTAGTTAATACTGAGTAGTTTGTATTAATTTTTACATTACTTTGTAACTAGTCAGAATAGAAATTAACTTAAAATCAGAGTTAAAGGTTAATAATATTGGTGTAATGTAGGTAATACAGACAGTCTCAAAATGAAGAAGAAATAATAAAATTACAAGTTGACTAATGTAATAAAAAGCACAAATGACAAAATGCATAATCATTATTGAATTCTGCATGTGATCATTTTGGGACATAAATGCAAATTAAGTAACAGAGAAAGCTTCCAAAGCAAACATAATGTATTTCATGAGACATTCAATTTCAGTTTAATCAAGGTTATACTTAAGAATTAGACAATTTTTAAGACAGCATACAGCATTTTACAATTCATGATATAATACTTATTTCATTCTAATGTTTTTTTAAATATCCTGTGTCAATTAAATGAGAAGTATTTAAATTACATTTATAAATACTTATGTCAATAGCTAAAAGTCACTTATTTTCTTAAGGTGTCACTAGAATCTTTCATGCACTTAACATCTATTGATTTCATCTACTTAATGGCTTTCTTTTCTGCTATAAATCTGCCCTTGTCTTATTTCAAAATGGTAATGGCTCTCTCAATTTTCTTTTATCTTAAAAAGAATTAACTACAATATTTTAACATTCAAGCTGGATAAGAATATAATTAGATATATTTCAGTTACTCTGAAGTAAATTACCCTGTATTTTTTATTGACAGATATATGAATATATATACATATATGTATAAATATATATAAACTTTCCAGAAATGACAACCAGCTATTTGAGAATATAAAACTATCTATTTAATATGGACTGGAAAGCAATAATAGTGACATCATCTCTTTGTATCTTATGAGCATGTCCTTGAACCTATCACCTTCTCTTCACAAATCCATATACTTAGTACTTCAGTTCCACAACATCCCAATATTCCTCTACTTGATATAAAAAGAATGGGAATACATATTAAAATTATTACTAATACTATTTTAATGGCAATTTTCATTCATCTATAAGATTGACAGGGAAACAGAAGATAAAAAAGTGGTAGAGAATCATGGTGTATAAAAGCAACTCACCTTTCACTAATCATCAATAATTAGAAATAAAATGCATGCTGTATGCACATGTTTTTAATCTTTTTTTTTAAACATTTGTTTTTTTTTTTAAAGGATTTATTTATTTATGCATACAAGCACTGGGGTACAGGTCAGAGGTGTGGGAGGGCGAGAGGATTCACCACAGAGAGTGGGGAGCAGAACAGGCAGATCAACGGAAGTACACTGCTGAGGGGAGCAGTGGGCACAGCAGGAGAGGTCTGCTGCGCCATGTGGGTCCCCTCCCTGGCCAGAGGCAGGGATCAAACTCGTGCTGCAGTGGCTGCGGTTTGCTTCATAGTGCATTGCTTAACCCACTGCGCCACCAGGGAGGCCCTGTATGCACATGTTTTTAAAAATATGACTATAATTTCAATTACTGCACAATAAAGTTTTAATTAGAGTAGTTGCTTAAATTTTCTTGTATTTTTATTTTTCTCCTCATGGAATAGGTGCTCGGACCTTGAGGACCTGTGCTTGACACAGTTGTACTGAAATCACATAGCATGAAGGGTCCATGTTTTAAATGTCTCAAAATCCTCCTGGATAAATAATGAAAAAATTAAAAGCAAAAATTTCCATTGTTAATTTTAAAGTATTTTAAAGATTTATATGTTGACATATGAAGTTTAAAATACAAATTGAATATATTTATTTTGTTGGTATTTGTAGTAACTTTAATTTAACAATGAAAGTACATTATTTACAAATGATTTTTTTAATATCAAATAATTCAGTTTTCCATTTCTGGGTTTTTGCTGAAAGAATAAAAAACATTCATGAAAAGAGATGTATTTGTCTCCATATTCATTGTAATATGTAATAGTCAAGACCTAGAAATCACCTAACTGCCCATCAAGAGATGATTGGAGGGCCTCCCCGGTGGCGCAGTGGGTTAAGCAACACACTATGAAGCAAACCGCAGCCACTGCAGCACGAGTTCGATCCCTGCTGCCGGCCAGGGAG
>JAGFMF010011427.1:1003695-1021960 GCA_019455555.1 Galemys pyrenaicus | reverse complement strand
CCGCTGCTCCCCTCAGCAGTGTACTTCCGTTGATCTGCCTGTTCTGCTCCCGCTCTCTGTGGTGAATCCTCTCACCACCCCCACACCTCTGGCCTGTACTCCAGTGCTTGTACGCATAAATAAATAAATCTTTAAAAAAAAAAAAAAGATGATTGGATAGATTTGGTGCATTTTCAAAATGGGATACTACTCAGCTATAAAAATGGATGACATCCTACCATTTAAATTACCATGGGTGGACCAGTAATGTAATATGCTTAGCAAAATAAGTCATACAAAGGTAGATAAACACTATGTGATGTCAGAGTATTACAAACTAGAGATTTGTTTTTTTTTTTTCATTATTCAAACATTACACTGAACTTACTATAAAACTTGATTAAAGTTGACAAGAATGTATATATGGGAATAAATTGGGTGGTTAATGCAATAATATAAGGAAATAAATATGATGTAAGCTTGATAGTGGCAGTAGGAATAAGTAGAAATGTACAGATGAAAAAGAGAATGTTAAAAGGAGTTACTTTTTTACTGGATGTGAGAGTATTATAAGGGGCTCTAATTAAAATATTTCCATTTTCCTAGTTAGTGAACCCGTAATAAAAAAGTTGTTGGGTGAAAATCAATAAAGTTTTAGATTAAGTCTAAGTGGACTTCAAAGCATCCAGATAATAAATGGTAGTAGCTTAAATGGATTTGAGATCAGAATAATAACTGATGTTACTAGCGCTAATATTTACCAATGGAAGGATTATAGGTGGAATTTGAAGTTATAGGAGTGGTTATGATTTCCTAGAAAAAGAAACTCTAAGGCTGAAACTAGAAGAGATGCAAAACGGCAAGACTGATTTAAAGAAAGTGACAATGAAAGAATGGTTAGAATGTACAGCAATAGCAGACAAGTTCGGTGATATAGAAACCAAAGAAGGCCAATAATATGCTCAGGCAGAGACAGTATGTCCAGTTAAGTGCCACTAAGGCTATAGCATCCACTCCAAAATGCACTCTATAGGCAGGAGAGAGTTATACCAGCAGGGCATACACAGTCTGTGTCAAAGTTGTACAGAGGTTTCCATAAATTCAAGTTATAACTGAAGGATTATTTTACCTTTCCTTAATTTGGGTTCTTAAAATTTGAATCCTGTGCCTCTAAATTCTTCCAAAGGTGTCTTCACCTGCATCACATATCCAATAATCACTGGTAATAACCAAGTATCTATTGCTAGATTTCTTATTATTGCATCTAATTAATTGTCATACATCCTCTTTTCTCTATATGTTTTTTTTTATTTTATTTTTTAAAGATTTATTTATTTATGCATACAAGCACGGGGGTACAGGCCAGAGATGTGGGGGGAGGGATGGAATCCACCAGACAGACTGGGGAACAGCACACGCAGATCAACCGAAATATACTGCTGAGGGAGCAGTGGGCGAGGCAGGAGAGGTCTGCTACGCCATGTGGGTCACCCCCCCAGCCGGGGTCAGGGATCGAACTCATGCTGCAGTGGCTGATGTTTGCTTCGTAGTGCGTTGCTTAACCCACTGCGCCACCAGGGAGGGCCCTCCATATGGATTTTAAATAGCATTTATTTTTACATATTTACATATTTTAAACTCTCATTAATTAAAAATATATTTAAGAATAAAACTGATTATTATTAGGCTTTTTCTGTTTGAACTAACTTTCAATATGTTTCAGAATACCTGGTAGTATTTGGATTCTTCTGTTATGAATTTCTGATTTCTTGCTTACATGACTTGCTTGGATAGATGTAGCTTAAAATTGAACCATTGTTTTGGTTTTGGTTTTTAATATTAAAATCCCATTTTGTGTATTGAATAAAATGTACTTGAAAATAGATATTTCTGATAATTTTCTATTAAATTGTGACATAAAAAGAAGTATTTTAGATCCAATGTGTAGATAATTATAATTTGGGGTGGTCTTTGTTGGAATAGTAGCTGTAGGTATAGGTGACTTTTTGACTTCCATTGTGCAGTAACTAATTTGTTCTTATTTCTAAGCATGTGCCTGCAGGTGAAATCTGACTTGTGAAATCCTTTCAGCTTAATCAGTTTTCTCAGCACTTTCCCAGCTCAACACTCACCAATATAATTCCACTAATATTTTAATGCAATTCTCAATTCATCATGAGGAAAGTTACTCAATTTCTAGCCCTTGATTTTTGGGTAATGCTTTACTCTGGTTAATATTCAGCAATCCTACTGATCAATAAAAACAGTTAATATCAGCATCTGCCTGTGGGCTCCTGTTCCACACAACTGACAAGAGAAGATCTGCTGCAGGAACTCAATATGCTTGTTCACCTGCATATACAGTTCCCAGTAGCTGTATACCTGTTAATTAAGGGGCTCCTGTTATATGGTGATCACTAAAGTTTTTGAATGAAGAATAAAGTGTAAGCCTCTTTTGTACATTACTTTTCTTCTAAATATATCTGTTAACTATTCTTCAATGGATTTTACACACAAAAAGGTAAAGCCAGGATATATCTATCTCACTGGTTATTTTATTTGACCTTTCACCTTCTCTTTTTCTTTTCACCCTGTCCTTTCGAATATGGTTCTTCTACTTGCCTCCATTTTTCTTTTTCTAGAGTTAACATTAGTTAACTACCTTTGCTCAGCCCAAATAATGACACAGTTGCTAAGAAAAATAAAAGACATGGAAAAGTAAAGGAAAAAAACAACAACTTTGTTTTGTTTATTTTAAAGATTTAATTATTTATGCATGCAAGAACCAGGGCAAAGGCCAAAGGTGTGGGAGTGAGAGAATTCACCAGAATAGGGAACAAAACAGACAGATCTGCCACATCATGTGTGTCACCTCCCTGACTGGGGATCAAACTCATGCTGCAGTGGCTGTAGATAGCTTCATAGTGCTGCACCTCAACCTCTTGTACCACAAGGGAGAGCCCAACTTTGTTTTTTAAATTTTAACTATTATTTACATGACACCTCACACTTCCATTCCTTGGAAATGCATCCTCTTAGGATGGGTATGACATGCCCATAGAGCACAGAGTCTGGTAGAAAACAAACACCTGAAAAAATACATGAAGTAGTGAGAATAAATTAAAAATAAGACACAGATACACTCTTATAGTGCCTATTTATTTTTTGTATTTCAAAAAAATACAAATAATTGTGATAAAATATTTATTTTTCAAAAATCAATTTTTATTATGTATATTTTAAATTTAACAAATAAAGTTTTGTTTATTTTTATTCAATCTGAATAAATAGTATTTTGGAATGTCATTTAAAACTTAGAGGAAATATTCATGAATGCTTAAATGCTGATACTATTAATGACAAGAAAAGGCATCCATGGAAAATAATATAATCTAATGACGATAAGAAATAAAAATAGCTTCACAGATGGATATAAGGGAAAATAAGCATATCATTCTTCTGCATGGCCTGTCCCTCAAATAGGCACATTATAATTTATGGAGATATTTAGTCTAAGGTGAGCATATGATGTATGTAAAGGATAACTTCTCTTTTTTGATAATTTGATAGTGAACATTCAAATTTAAGAATTTAAACTTCACAGTGTTTCTTCCATGCAATACATTAAAATTGATATTTTGACAACATAAAGGCTTATCTGCATTTTATAGTCACTTAATAAAAATTTGAGAACCTGCCAAGGCAAGTTCTGCCATTTCAAGAAGATAAATGCCTTAATAAAACTCCCTTTCATATCCTTATTTTTACATGCATGTCTGATCCTTCATTTGAATGCAGTTTTGCATAACAGCAATAAATATTACATAAAATTCTGATTTTTAAATTAAACATCTGGGTAAAGGAGGAGTTAGTTAAATATAGATGTCTTTAAAATATTATATGTCTTCATTTTATTAATAAGCTGAAACAATGAATTAAAATGTAGAATACTTAATTGTTCAGACATTTGTAATTTTTAAATTCAGCCACTTTTTGAAATATTCAATAATTTTAAATAGCTTTATGGTAAAAACATGAGGCACAAGCTGTTGTAGAAAATACTTTCTCCAATGCTATAAATTAGATAAAATATTAAAGATTAGAGATGACTATGTGAGTACAATTGATTGTTCTAGAGAATTTTTTATCTTGATAATACTCTTTCACAACTTCCTCCTTGTCCCCATTTGTCAACACACACACACACACACATTCTGTCTAAAGTTAGAATGAGACAATTGGTAATTTAATATAAATTACATGAGATAAAAATTTGCATTGGTTATTAATATGTTCCTGGCATCTAAAATGCTAGGACAATTAGATGTTCAATAAATAATTGTTGAATGAGCAAGAAGAGTTTGCTTTACGTGGTGATTTTGATAACAAAAATATATTTACTTACTTATGACTTATAAGTGTCAGTGATTCATTTTTTCTTTAAAGAATACATTTTAATGACCACCACTATTTACCTGAAACATGATATGCGTGTGTGTATGTGTGTGTATGTAACTGAGGTAGTACCGGTTTCCTTCACAATTATCTGTTTTAGGACTATTGGTTCACATCTTTTCAAATGTATGTTTCAGTATACACAAAACCAAGATACCAATGAACCTCTACAACAGTTCATAAGGTTATTGTCTTTTCCTTTCTGACTTATTTAACTTTCTATGATACATTCAAGTTGCATCTATGTTGTCACAAATGGTAAGAGTTCATTATTTTTATAGATGAGTAGTATTCCATTATGTATATATACCACATTATTTTTAAAGATTTATTTATTTATGCATACAAGAACTGGGGTACAGGCCAGAGGTTCGGAGTGAAATGATTCAACAGAGACAGAGTGGGGAGCAGAACAGGCAGAACTGCTAAGGGGAGCAATGGATGAGACAGGAGAGGTGTGCTGCACCATGTTAATCACCTCCCTGGCTGGGGATGGAACTCGTGCTGCAGTTGCTGTGGATAGCTTCATAATGCTTTGCCTTAACCATCTTGTGCCACCAGGGAGGCCCCAATATGCCACATCCTTATCCAATCATTGTTGATGGGTACTTGGAGTGTTTCTTTATCTTCACCATTAAAAGTACTGTTACAATTAACATAGAATTCATATGTCCTTTAAAATTAGAGTTTTCAAAGCTGACTGGAAGAAAATCTTTTCACACAACACTACTGACAAGGGCCTTATCACCAAAATCTACAAAGAGCTGACCTCTTTGTAGTTTGGACTACAAAGTCTTAACTAAACAAAAATAAAATAAACAATCCAGTCAAGAAATGAGAAGAACTGGGCCTCCCTGGTGGCGCAGTGGGCTAAGCAACACACTGTGACGCTAACCGCAGTCACTGCAGCATGAGTTTGATCCCTGCCGCCGGCCTGGGAGGGGACCCACATGGCACAGCAGACCTCTCCTGCCTCGCCGGCTGATCCCCTCAGCAGTGTGTTTCAGTCAGTCTCTCTGTTCTGCTCCCCACTCTGTCTCTGGTGAACCCTCTTGCCTCCCTGGACTCTGGCCTGTACCCTAGTTCTTGTGTGCATAAATAAATAAATCTTAAAAAAAAAAAAAAGAAATGAGCAGAAGAGCTAAAAAGACATTTCTCCAAAGAGGAAATGCAAATGGTCAACAGGCATATTAAAAAATGCTCAATATCTCTTGTAATCAGAGAAATGCAAATCAAAACCATTATGAAATACCACCTCACACCAGTGAGAATGGCACATATCAAAAAATTAGGAACAACAAATGTTGGTGAAGATTTGGAGAAAAAGGTACTCTATACTACACTGCTGGTGGGAATGCAAACAGGTCCAACCACTATGAAAAGCAGTGTGGCAGTTCCTCAAACTACTAAAAAGGAAACTCCCATATGATCTAACAATCCTACTCCTAGGAATATATCCAAAAGACACAAAAGCACTGATTCAAAAGAATACCTACACCCCTATGTTTATTGCAACACTATTTACAATAGGTAAGACCTGGAAACAAAATAAATGCCCCAAAATAGAGGATTGGATCAAGAAAATGTTGTATATATACAGGATGGAATACTATTCAGCAATCAAAAAGATAAACTCGAGTCATTCATAGAAATATGGATAAACTAGAAAGATTATGCTCAGTGAAATAAGGCAGAAGGCAAAAGAAAAAAACACTGGATAGTTTTACTCCTAGGAGAAATATAAGAGACCCAAAAAGGGATCAAGGAAAAGAATAATAACAATAAAGAAAATAAAATAGAACACAACAAAAACAAAAGACAAGGACAAATCAGAAACACTATGTGTGTGGAGGGGGAGGGAATGGGTTGAGGGCAGAAAGAGCACAAGTGACTGAGGTGATGAGGTGATGGTGCACTGGTGAAAAGGTGTTGGGAAATCCATGAAGAAAACAATTGATGTCAAATATATATAAACAAAGAAAAAGAGGGGAAAATAAATAAATATGTTTTTTCAATTAAAAAACACAAATTTGAGTTTTCAGCTTTTGGAGAGATACTTAGAAGTGAATTACTGGATAATATGAAAGATTTATTTTTAATTTTTTTAGAAATTGATATACTTTTTTCATTAATGGCTGTTCTAATTATCTTCCTACCAACAATGGGCAAGCATTTCTTTTTGTACAAGCTTTCTTTCTGTAAAATCTGTTTCCAGTCTTTTTGATACAAGCCACTTTCACACATGTAAGGTAATATCTCATTGTGGTTTTGATTTCATTACCTAGTCTCTAAAGTTAAGCACTAAGACTATTAAAGTAAATATTATACAATTACTGGATTTACAAAAAGAGTGCCATTGACAAAGACAGGTTAAGAAAACTATATATGAATATGCTTAATAAATTATCACACAAATGTTTATCTGAACATATTTTTAAATATCCTTATTTACAATTTTTAACATAAGCATCATGGGTTTAAAATTTCTCTTGACTATTTTGTGAAATTCTGTTCTCATCTGACTATAAAAACCATTTATATACACAAACTCAGTTTTATTATTTACACCTAGTGTCCTCTTTTTAATTTTTATTATGACTGATACTGAGATATTAAAATGAATTCCTACTCTCACTTTTTAAAATAAAAATAGTAGTTAAAAAGTATAGACTACTGATGTTTTATATTGCCATATTAGGAGTAAAGAAAATTGATTATGTTTCTTCAATATTAACTAACAAAACATGTAGGCCTTCAGCAGCTAGTAATATTAAATGAAGTGCCTTTTGCAACTATGATGTAAATTCAGGTTACTATCAGGTGTTGTCATTTAGTCTCTTCTAAGTTATATATTAATAAGCTATCAACTTTTAACTGCTAGAGTTAACAGTTCTAAAATATAGTCCAACTTCTGCTTAAACTAGAAATGCCTCTATCCCTAGTTAGGCGCTGCCCTCTAAAGAGAGTCTCCAATCATTTTCACCTGGAAATCATTTTTTTACATGTCTTCCCATTTATAAAAGATCACTTTCTATTTTTAATAGTCTTGTAACTATATATATGTTTGCAAAACTCTAGGAAAAAAAATAGTCTTTATTGATTAAAAATAAAAGAATGACCTCAATATTTTCATGTCATTACTGTAAATAGATTTTTCTCCTCTATTTAAAATAGCAAGCAAAAGTGTATAATAGTATGATTTGTAAGCATGAATATACAGTTTTTTGATATGTATGCTAGATATGTGTGTAAATACTTAAAATATAATTTGAAATATTTCCTGATATAAATGCTTTTGAAAAATGCATAAAATATGCATGCAAGAAAAGTAAACACACATTCACAAGAGAGAATGAATCATGTACAGAAAGTATTTTTGGGATTACATTCAATATATAATATTTGTTCAAGAAATCTATTCAACGGTTTTAGGTGGGAATATAGTGCTGAGTGAAAAACACATGAACTAACGGAATTACATAAAGAATAGAATTCTGGGCCTCCCTGATGATTCAAGGGGTTGAGTGCCACACTGTGGTGCTTTCTCAGCCACTACACATGGATTTTATCCACTGCCAGGTTGGGGACCCACATGGCACAGCAGACCTCTCCTGTCTTGGTGCCCCACTGTCTCTGGTTATCCTCTCACCCTGCACATCTCTGGACTATACCCTATTTCTTGTATGCATAAATAAATAAAATTTAAAAAAAAAGATAGAATTCTGTTTAGTGCTTTTTAAAATGCTGAATTCCAGAATACTACCTTTAGTTTAAGGATATAATAGTCTGCTATGATCCGGTTTAATCCATTCCATTTTAAATTCTGTGTTTAATGTTATGAGGGAATTTCAAATAAAAATTTTTTACTTTAATAATCAGGTTCAAGGAACTTTATTTCATAATTTTTAACTTTATTTTTTAAAGATTAACTTATCTATGCATATAAGCACCTAAGTACAGGCCAGAGGTCAAGGGGGAGGGGTGGTGGTTGTGTGAGAGGAGTCACCAGGGAAGTCCCAATTTTCAACTTTAAATAGTATAAAAAAGTTTTTACCATCTTTTGATTTTGAGAAAATTCAAATATTCAATAATACTATAATAAACTGCATAGCAAGCTATAGATTTAGGGTTTTTTTTGACTACTGCAATATATATATAATATACAAAAGTAATTTCAAGTTAAATAGCAAACATGGAATTTTGAGTTAATAAATGTGCATATCCACATATGTATATCTAAAAATAATACATTTTTCACTAGTTCAAAGAAAATGGTAATATGGTTTGGTGATATCGCTGGTATTTTATTTTATTTTTTTTAAGATTTATTTATTTATGCATACAAGAGCTGGGGTACAGGCCAGAGGTGTGGGGATGAGAGGATTCACCACAGACAGAGCAGGGAGCAGGACAGGCAGATCAACTGAAGTACACTGCTGAGGGGAGCAGTGGGCAAGGCAGGAGAGGTCTGCCTTGCCATGTGGGTCCCCTCTCTGGCCTTCAGCAGGGATCAAACTCATGATACAGTGGCTGTGGTTTGCTTCATAGTGTGTTGCTTAACCCACTACGCCACCAGGGAGGCTCTATGGTATTTTAGTAACAATATAACAAATAGATAGTTTTAAGAATTTAGTGTCTAAATTATATTAAGGAAAAAGAAAATCATCTGAGAGAAGTTCATATATTCAGGTTACTTAACAGTTAAACTGGATTCTTTTTTTAGAATTATGTCTTAATCTTATTTATCTGTATCTATGTGGAGAAATTGCATTTGTAGCTTGACAAAATAAAAAGAAACAGTCTTGAACTATTATATACAAATTTAAATGTTACACTCCTAAATGTCAGTCAATTTTATCATACCACTGACTGTGTGGTATATGTGTGTGTATGTATATGTGTGTGTGCTATACATGCATGTGTAATATATCTGTATACCTACATGTACATGTACTATATGTACACATATAGATGGAATGTGTGTATATATGTGGTCTATACATGAATGTATACATATATGTATGTATATATGATTTAAATGTGAAATTGTATAGTATAATTTAGTGGACAGACTTTATGGAGGCTTTATGAATATAAGTTAAAAATATATTCTAAGACCAAACACAATACTTAAGGATAAAGAAAGATATATATCTCTAGATATATATGTTTTGTATGAAATGTTCTTTCCCATAATTATTTTGATATCATCAAGTAATTTAATAAAGTCTCTACCTTTCTATTTCTGTCTCTGTTTTTCTTTACTATATAAACTAAACAAAACTACTGAAGAACTAATGATCTCAGAAAACTTAAGGCAACTTTATGATCATTCTATGTCAATTTGAAGTTGTGAAATAAGAAAACAAATTGCAACAATTTATTAGTCACTAAAACTTCTAATGAATGTTTTGAAATACAAAATATAGATATATTTGTTGAATGGTTTAGAATTGTTAACACATTGAGCAATTATTACTTATTTTCTTGATGATATGTGAGTTACATGTTATACTCATCTCCATTTCATAGGTACAAGGAATGATGATCCAGAATTCAAAATAATTATTCACATTTACCAGCAGTAAAAAAAAAAAAAAACTACTTTAAGAAAAATACTAACTTCAAATTTACCACATAAGGAGTGAAAATACTTTCTCTCCTTTTTTGTTTAAGTCATGTTTGTTTATATACACACACACACATACATACATATATATATATTTCTATATCCATTTTATAAAAAACAACAATTGAAACTTTTCTGTGAGAGTTTTTGGTATAAATGTATTCATGTGAACTTGGACAAGATAGCCTAATATTTCTCCTACCTGCAATTCTTAGCTGAGAAACATTTTATTAGAAAAATAAAGTGTAAAGTTATTCTGCCCACTCTATGAAGATTAAATAGCTACTGTATGAAAGCATTAGGGGAGAGATTATTTTAAGATCCACAAAAAAACTTCAGACAGCTTATAATAGATTGGTTCTAAACCTATGTAGGCATGAAGCTAAAAACAAACTCAAGATTGATTTAGTTGTAGAACTAGTTGCAAGATAAGAACAAGACAATAATACTAAATGTTTTAAAGCTTGGCAAAAGGTTATAGGTGTTTTGTACATTACTGAATACTGATCAAATATCTGTCTATGAAAAGACAGTTTAAGAAGTAAGCACATTATAAAAATACTTAGCAATTAGACTTCTAAAACCACTTTTCAGATAAGAAGTTGTTCTTGTATACTGTTTCATAATTTAAATCTCTATAAAGCATCATACTTACTAAAACAATATTATATGTTTTAGTTGTAATAATAGCAGGAATTTGAGAAGAAAATACAACTTTCTAATGAAAATCTGATATTATTTTACAATACAAAAAAATGAAGTGGATAAATGACTATTATCTTAAAAACAATAACATCATCAACAACGACAAAACCACAACTAAACAAAACAAGATGAACAGACAACTACAGTCAGAGACATTAAGGAAGGGATAGGAATCAGAGCAGGTACAAAAGGATAACAAGGACTGTGGTGATGGTGCACGTGTAAATTGGTGGGGGAAATCCTAAGGGGACTGCACCAAGAAGGCAGACATTGTAAGAATAATTAATTAATTAATTAAAAAAATATTTATTTTCCATGAATTTCTTCAAATATCCATTTGTTCAAATGATAATTATATTGGGATCCTAAAATATGTTGAGTACAAAGTAGTGAGAAAAATGTATACATATTAATAGTGTCTTTCTCATAAAATTTGTTTTTCAGTGGTGACATAAAGACATTAAACTAATTCAATAGGTAAAAATCAATGTTATATGATGATATGAAATATGGATAAAAAATGAAAAAGCAAATGGAGATAGCCATTTGAAGGTGACTATAAATGTCAAGGTCTAAGGAAAGTCCCTGTAAGAATGTGAAACAAAACAAAAGAAAACAAACAAACAAAAATAAATAAATAAATACCATGAAATATCTGTAAATTACATATCGTATAGAAGAATTCCTATTCCTCAATAAAAAGATAAGCAGCAAAATTTAAAATAAAATTACTAAAATATTAGACAAAGTGCTAAGAAAGATATACAATTTGTTGATAAGAAGACATGAAAAGATAACATCATGTAATCTTAGGGAATAGTAATTAAAATTAAATTAGTCATTTCTCAGTCACTAGAATGGCTATAATAAATAAAATGGAAATAAAAAATTGCTGTTGAGACTGTAGAAAAATGAGAATGGTCATACATTGACTTTGGGCAAACAAAATGATGCAATCATTTTGAAAACTATTCAGTTTATTTGAAAATTATTCAGAACAAACATAAAACCACCATACAACCCAGAGATTGCAATTTTAGCTATAAACCTAAGAGGAATGAATATATTCTTCCATATTCTCAAGTGTACTGATGTTCACAGAAATATTACTCATAGTAGTCAAAATGCAGAAACAAACTGAATTTCCATCCATTGGTAAAAAGAAAATATATGATATTTCCATAAAACAGAATATTATTAAACAATAAATGGGAGCAAGCTACTTGCATAGCACCTTATGGAAATACCTCAAAAACATTCTGGGCTGTGAAACTAGTAAGAGATAAAAATCCATGTTCGGGTATCCCTGATGGTGCAGCGAGTTCAGCGCCGCAATGTGAAGCATCCGGGTGGCACAGAGTTCCATCCCTGGCCAAGGAGGAGACCCATATGGCACAGCAGACCTCTCCTGCCTTGCTCTCTGCATCCCTCAGCAGTGTATTTCAGTAGATCTGCCTGTTCCCCACTCTGTCTCTGGTGAATCCTCTCACCTCTTGCGACTCTGGCCCATACCCCAGTTATCCTATGGGTAAATAAACAAAGCCTTTAAAAAGAAAAAAGAATCCATATGTAGAAACATTATTTTATGTGAAATTTACAGAAGAAAAAAATACATCAACAAAGAAATCAAGTGATTTCCTGTGATGGGGCTATGAGTGGACAGTAATTCCAAATAGTTAAGAAGGATTGGTTTTAAGGTATGAAAGTATTCAAAAACTGGCTTTTGGTCATTGTTTCACTCAGTAAAGTTATTGAAATCAATGAACTGAAATGTATCTGAAATAATTTTTTATTATTATATGCAAAATAAAACTCAGCCTTTTTTTTTTAGGAAAGACTGGAGTTGATTCAGCTTAGATGTATAGAGTTGCCTTGTTCAATACAGTAATCATTAGACACTATAGATATTTTAACTTAAATGAAAATAAAAATTACATTTTTAGTATGATGATGCATTCACATTTTAAGTGCTTAATAATTGTATGTTGCTAGTATTACACTATAGACAATACAAAGAGGCTATTTTCATGATTGAAGAAGCACTTACTAATACTATTAGGGAAAGAGAGTTTAAATGGTGAAGTGAGGTGTGTGATGGTTCAGGATATATTCTGGAGACAATATATGTTATATATTTGCTATAAATATAAGACCAGAGGAGAGTTAAACAAGATTCAAAGTTTTAGTTAGAGTCAAGAGTAGAAGAATTGCTATAAACTGAAATTGTGAAAATAACTGAAGGAATAGTTATGGGAATGGGGCAATAAAAAATAGTTGGCTTTATGCATATAAATTTAAACATATATAAATAATGTCACCTAATCAGATAAATAGGTGTCTGGAGTTCAAAGGGTGATAACAGGACTGAAACTCAAGTGTTTCATCCAGTGTTAAGTGATTTGGGGAATTATTTTAAGATTTTTTAAAATTTATTTATGCATACAAGAGCTAGGATACAGGTCAGAGATGGAGAGGGTTAGAGGATTCACCAGAGACAGAGTGGATTGACTAAAATACACTGCTGAGGGGAGCAGCAGGGGAGGCAGGAGAGGTCTATTGTACCACGTGGGTCCCTCCCTGACTAAGGATCGAACTCGCTGTGCAGTGGCTGCAGAAGCCCTACAGTGTGGTGCTCAACCCCTTGTGCCGCAGGGGAGGCCCGGTTTGGGAAATTATATCTAGCAAAATAGTGTGGGAAGGAAAGTTGATGTAAGATAAAGAGCATTAGAAAGCATAGGGTTCTTGAAACCAATAAAGGGTGCATGTCAGGAAGGATTGATGGACTGGTAAATGCTTTTGAGAAATTAATTGAGGGAAAAGACTGATGAATTTAGCAACATTGGTGATACTGCAAAAGAAGATTTTATTTGTTAGCAGTAAGGACTGCTGATTTAAATTGAGAAAATTTAAAGAAATAAGTAGGAGGAAGATAATGTACCATCCCTCTGAGAGAAAGTTTTTTAATTAGAAGAAAATAGAGCAGTAGCTGGGAAGACATATGATTGAGAAAGTCATATTTAAGATGGTAGACAAATAACACATTTATATTTTAAGGTCCCATCAAGAGGAAAGGGGCCAAAAGAAAATTGCTTACTCTAATGTTCTTGAATAGAAAATTGGGGTAGAAATAATATACAAGTGAAGGTTATAGTTATTTTCATGAGTTTAAGTAATTTGTGCAGTGACCAAAATGAGCGTAATGTCAAAACATAGACATGTTGGTTTTCCCTGGGTTCTGGTAAGTGTTCACTTTTGACTATACTATTCTTGCTTGGATAGTATAAAAGCCAAAATTTCAGAGATCTGTTCCATACAATGTAAATACACTTAATGCTTCTAAAGTCTAAACATGAAATTTTTCAAGATGACAAGTTTTATATTGTGTTTTTTAAAAGATTTGTTTATTTATGCATACAAGAACTGGGGTACAAGCCAGAGGTGTAGGGCATGAGAGGATTCACCAGAGACAGAGTGGGGAGCAGAACAGGCAGATCTACTGAAATACACTGCTGAAGGGAGCAGCAGGTGAAAAAGATGTCTACTTTGCCATGTGTGTCACCTCCCTGTCTGGGGATTGAACTTCTGGAAATTAAACTCTTGTTGCAGTGACTGTGGATGCTTCATATTGTAGTGCTTAATCCCTTGTGCCATCAGGGAGGCCCCTGTGATCTTTTTACAATAATTTTAAATTCCAATATCATCAACCAAAGGTGAGAGTAGAGGAAAGGTGTTGGAATTTTCAAATAAGGAGAAATACATTAAAAAGAAATCATAAAGGAGAGGGGTGAAGTAAATATATGAAGAAAGAATGATATGATTGCCAAATACCATAAGGACTACATTTAAAATAATGTTGAATGAGACCTGTCAGCCTGTCTTTTTTCTCCAAATCTTTCCGGTTGTACAGGAACAGACACGATGATGAGGAACTAATTAGTTGTGATCATTTAAGAAGAGTGTAATAAAGAGAGAAAGTCAAGGAAGTTAGAGATACATACAACTTATGATAATTATAAATCATTGCAAAATTTAAACTGGAAAATGAGGGTAGTGAGGTAAAATTGACATTCTTATCCTCATGATTTATGAGAATTTTCATGGTTTTAGGGGGAATAATTGCAACTATAAGATGTTAAGGGTAGAGAATAAGATACCTAAATTTGAAACTATTAAATCATATTATTTGAAAGCATATGTTTTCAGGTATGTGAGGTTGCAATAGGGAGGAGGACTACATCATTGATGATAAAAGGTCAAGTCACTGAGAGACCAGTCAATAGTCAACTAATCAACATTAAAGTCACCAAAACTTACAAGAGAAGTTGTGTTGGAGACAAAGGCAATACAAAGGAAATAAATAGTTTAGAAAATAAAATGGAGTCTAGTGCACACTGTTCACAACTGCTACAACAATATTTTTAAATGTGCTTAACTTTTCCAACTTTATTAATGAAGGAAAAAAAACAGTAAGAATTCTTGCTAAGAAAAAAAATAGGGAATCTCAGTGACTTTCATGAAATGACATTTGCAGATGTTTGAGGGCAACCAGCGCAAGAGTGAAGTCCTCTGGGAAGAGCAACACTAAGAGAGTCTCCAGTCACTGAGGCTTTTTCCCTGGGGATATTGTCACAGGATATATTTTCAGTTCAGTGAGGATGAGCTCAGAAAGGGAACTGCCCTCTTCCAAAAAGAATAAGCAGAGATCAGAGTTTGGGACATTTAGAAGAGATAAGGAAAGAGGTGGCATAATGTTAGAGAAGAAAAAAGCTGTAGTCAGGGAACTGGTATATTATGACTTAGGATAAAAAAAATTGATCTCTGTCCCTTCTTCTGTACAGAGCTCCTACAACCTTACAAGTTCCATGTGAGGAGAGTAAGAAAGCTGTCTGTTGTAATGTTAAATGAGGTGATTTTTGTGCCACACCTAAGGATAAGGGTTGGTTTTCAGGAGAATCAACTATGTAAGTAGAGGGTAGGAATCTTCAATCCCAGCCCCCATGCCAACTTCCCTGAAGGGAAGAGAGACTCATGATTGAATCAGTCTCCAAAGGTCAATGATTTAATCATTGACTCTGTTTAAATCATTTAACAATGATTTGAATTATGACTCTGTAACAAAGTCTCCATAAAACCCAAAGGGACAGGGATCAGACAACTTCCTTGTTGGTGACCATGTGGAGATTGGGAATAATGGTCCATTCTGAGCATGGACACACTCTGCTTTTCCCCCACACCTTGTCCCTTATGTGTCTCTTCTCTGTGCTGTTCCTGAATTGTAGTCTTGAGTAATAAAATAGTATTCCAATGTTCCCCTTACTCCTGTTAACAGTACACAGAGAGTGCTAGTGTTACAGGGCAACCCTAATATAAAATGGGTTCCCCACACTGGGTCCTCCACCCACACGCTCAGAAGACTTTTAAAGTCCCAACTCCAGGTACATGTGGCAAAAGTTATTAGTATATTTTATTTTATGAAAGAAAGAGGAATAGAATAGTAGTAACACCAAGGAAAAAGAAAGGGATACAAATCCACAAATACCCTACCAGATCTAAGCAATGGCGCGTTGAGGGCTGGCTCAGAGTCGAATGAGATGGCTCCGAAGGAAGGGGTCTGGCTCCACAGTAAGAGAGAGCATGCCCAAGGCTCACCTTGGTTTTATAGCCAGCCTGGCTGCTTAACTCCACCCTCAGGTCCCAGTGATCCACTCTTAGATAATCATCTTATCGGATTTGTGGTTCTGGAACACTGATGGTCTAGAGTAGGGGTTGGAGTCCACACACCCATAATCCATTTAGGACTACCTTTCCCCCTAACACTAGGAACTTCTGACTTACAGACACTGAGTTGGAAGCACAGATATAAGCCTAGTCCTATTACAGGGCAGGAAGAGGGACACCCCAGAACCCCCAAACCTGACCTCTCTAAATAAGTTCTGCCATCTGCCACATCAAGACAAACATATAAGGTCTTTAATGGAAAGGAACATTAATACAATTATGCAACAATACAGAAAAAACAAAAAATATATTTATTAAGTCAAGAATCCAAAGTTATCCATCTCTTTGAGGGTAAAAGTCCAGTCAAATGGGATTGGCCCAAAGCAAGATCCAAAAAGCCTGCCACAAGTCTAAAGGACTTTTCAGTGGAGACTATTAGAAAAATCAGAAAGAGTCAGACAAATCTGGGAGGAAAAGAGTAAATTGTTAGGGAGAAAGGTAGTCCTGAATGGATTACACAGATGGGTGTGTGGACTCCAACCCCTACTCCAGACCATCAGTGTTCCAGAACCACAAATCTGATAAGATGATTATCGAAGAGTGGATCACTGGGACCTGAGGGTGGAGTTAAGCAGCCAGGCTGGCCATAAAACCAGAGGTGAGCCTTCCTTTGGAGTCATCTCTCTCAACTCGGAGCCAGCTTTCAACACGCCATTGCTTAGAAGATCTGGTAGGATATTTACAGATTTGTATTCCTCTCTTTCTCTTGGTATTATTACTGTTTTATTCCCCTTCTTTTGTAAAATAAAACCTGTTAATAACTTTTGTCATGTGTACCTGAAGCTGGGACTTATAAATGTCTTCTGAGCACGTGGGTGGAGGATGCAGTGAGGGGAATCCATTTTATATAAGGGTTGCCCTGTAACAAAATCAAAATCAAGATGAAAACAGTCATTGTTAACCTCCCCTTGGGTCTCTCACCCACATCTGTTCCAACCAGTCCAGTACCAAGTAGCAACCACAGTTTCTTCATATGTCTCTCTTCCCTGTGCCTCCTCTAAGTCTCCTTCTTGCTCACCATCCTGTTTCCTTCCTTCTCCAGTTTCCTTTCTAGCTTCTTCTCCTGGCTCAGCTCCACCCTCCTTTGGGTGGGGCAGGGATACTTGAACTTCCCCCTTTTCCTGGGGACCACCCTGTTACAATGGAAGGATGTGCTTTCACAGATCCTTAAGTAGCATTAATGCTCAGAATTTTAGGTATAGTGACAACCTTAGCTATTTGTCTTCTACAGCTGCAGCAAATGCTTGCTCAGCTAAACTTCAATACTTGCTCTGCCACCTCCTCTAATATCAAAGTCCAAAAGTGACTGTCTATGTGGGTACTAAGTCTCAGGGGCTTTATAATCAGGCACTCTGAATTCCATTAGTTACATGTAGATAACTACATGGGATAGCTTTATAGTGCTCAGCAGTTAAGCACTTTGGCAACCAAGAAATCCTGATGGTTCACACAAACTTCTCTGTTGGATCCCTTCACTCCCACTTGTCACAAATAGAATTTCAATAATCATGTATGTACATTCCAATTTTCAACAATGTACCATACTCAAGAGGAGAATAAAGAGAGTGTTTGTTGGGAAAAAAAGAAAGAAAGAGAGAGAGAGAGAGAGACAGAGAATGAAAGGAAGGAAGGAAGGAAGGACGGAAGGAAGGAAGGAAGGAAGGAAGGAAGGAAGGAAGGAAGGAAGGAAGGAAGGAAGGAAGGAAGGAAGGAAGGAAG